>OU383802.1:0-30223 GCA_910950805.1 Acrocephalus scirpaceus scirpaceus
CCATGGGTCCTGTGCCCCCCCCGGGGGTTCTGTGATCCCCCCAGCCCCTCAGGACTCAGCTGTTGGCTCATCCCTGGCTGGGACACCAGGATGAGCTTTGGGGAGACACTGAGACACCTCCACCTCCTCCTCCCAGGACCATCAGGTCCCCTGAATTTATCTGAATTACCGACCCAGATGTGGCTGATCCTGCCCCAGTTTTCTCTGGGCTCTCTGTGCCCACCACCCCTTTTCCTCCCTCCAGCTCGACATTCCCAGCACCTACATGCAGGAGACCTCCCCGCTCTGCTTGTTGATGTTGCACTTGCCCTCCTGGCACCGGGAGCATTTGTTCTCCTGGCACTGGGCGCCCTCGAATTGAGGGGGGCAGCGGCACTGCTTGGCACCGCTGGCTGTCATCTGGCACACGCCGTCATTCTCACAATAGTCGAAGCACTGCCCTGTGGGGGACACGGGGGTCAGGGTGGGCAGCCCCTCAGCCACCCCTCCAGAGGGCCCCATGGAGCACCAGCCCATCCCACACAGCACCCACCGAAGAGAGGGACCTGGAAATCCCATCCCACTGGTGATGATCCCAGGGATTACCCCAAAAGAGGGGGACATGGGAGCCCAAACCTTGACACTGTCCCTGGGTATTCCCACACAGCATTCCCCAAAAGAGGGTTGGGAACCCAACTCTCTGGCACTGTCCCCAGAGGTCTCCCCCTAGGCATCCCCAGGTGAGGGACAGGCACCCTTCTGACCCCTCGTTGCTGTCCCCAGACATCCCAAGGTGAGGGACACCTGTCCTCTAAACACCCCCATTGCTGTCCCCAAACATCTCCAGGTGAGGGACACCCATCCTCCCAACATCACTGCCATTCCCAAACATCCCCAGGTTAGGGACACCCATCCTCCCAACATTCCCACTGCTGTCCCTAAACATCCCAAGGTGAGGGACACCTGTCCTCTAAAGACCCCCATTGCTGTCCCCAGACATCCCCAGGTGGGGGACACCCATCCTCTTGATACCCCCACTACTGTCCCCAGACATCCCCAGGTGAGGGACACCCATCCTCCCGACGCCCCCACTGCTGTCCCCCCTCCGTGGCACTCACGGTACTGGCAGCGGTCCCCGATGAAGGTGGGCAGGCAGCGGCAGGTGGGCTGATTGCCCTGGTTGACCGTGCAGCTGCCGTTGTGCTGGCAGTAGTCCGTGCACACCTGCTGGTTGCACCGGGGCCCGGTGAAGCCGGTGGGGCAGCGGCAGGTCGGCATTCCTGGGGATAAAACCCGTTAGCTCTGTGCCCACCTGTCCGTCTGTCCATCCATCCGTCATTGACCCCCGTGGCTCACCTGAGGGGGAGGCAGCACAGGTGCCCCCGTTCTGGCAGTAGTCCCAGCACTGGTCGATCTGGCACTTGTCCCCGTTGTAGCGCGGTTGGCAGCGGCACTTGGCCTGCTTGCGGGCGTTGAGGAAGCAGCTGCCGCCGTTCAGGCACACCAGGTCACACGTGTCGGTGGTGGGCACTGGGAGGGAGGGATGGAAGTGAGCAGGACTGCGCTGGCAGGACCCAACTTCCATCCTCATCCTCATCTCCTCCTCCTTGGGTGTCACCTACCGACAGGGGACACGGTGGGCGAGGGAATGACCACGCAGGTGCCGTTGTCCAGGCGTTTGCCGTTGGGGCAGGTGCACACGGGGCCGCTGGGGCTGAGCAGGCAGAGCCACTCGCACTTCTTGCGGTCACAAGGGTTGGTCACTGCGGGAGGGGAGGGCACAGGTGGTGAGGACGGTGGGGTGGTGACAGCGTGGTGACCACAGCACCTCTAGGACATTCCCCTCTACAGCCTTGTGCTGTCCCTCCCATGCCTTGAGGTCGCCACCTGACCGCTCACCACTGCAGCTGGACTCCCCCAACCTCACCCACCCAGACACCCCCACTTCGGGCAGGGAGCTGGGGGTCTGGGCCCCCTCTTCCCAAGCTCTGCCAATGCTCCCCTCACCCTCAGGCACCTCACATCACATATGGCACCTCCCTACCACCCCAGGAGCAGGGTGGGGGTCCCGGGCCCACACGCACCCTCCGGCTGCTTGTACTGGTGGTAGAGCACGACGTCGGTGGCGTGGTTGAGGCCAGACGTCAGGTTGGTGACAGGTTTGTGCCCAAACTTGTGAATCTTGAAGATGCGGTTGTTGATGTAGGTGACGCCGTAGATGTAGTCCTCAAAGATGTCAATACTGAACGGGTGGCTCAGCCCTAGGGAAGCCAGGAGGGGACATGTGGAGGCAGGAATTTGGGGTGGGTCCGAGGCTGGGGACCCTCATGGGACACCCCTTACCCTTCTTGTTGTCGATGGCCACCACGGGGTCGGTGCCGTTGAGCCGGATGCTGCCGATGACGGAGAGCTTGGCGTCGGCCCAGTACAGCCTCTCGTTGTGGTAATCCACGGCCAGGCCTGAGGGGACACAGCCCCTGGTGAGTCCCCAGTCCACCCCAAGCCCTTCCTGATCAGCTGACCCACAAAGCAAGCCCCAAAATGCCCCTACACCCTTCTGCCATGGGGCTCCGAGCCCCCAGAACAACGCTCCCCAACACAAATGGTTGAGCATGTCCCCATCATGGTTTTTATCCCCCTTCTGTCACCTGTTGGCCACTGGATGTTGTCCTGCACCAGGGTCTCCCGCAGGGTCCCATCCATGGCTGCCGTCTCGATCTTGGGGTGGTTGCCCCAGTCTGACCAGTACATCGTTCTGTAAGGACACAGGCAGATCATTCCCAGAGGAACAGGACAGCCCAATGACCAGGGAGGAGAAACCCTCCCACACTGTCCCCATGGCATCCTGGAGTCACCAGGTAACTCTGGGGCAACTCGAGAAGACACAGAGTGACACTGGGACACACGGGTGGGCTTGTGGTGAGGGGAGTGTGGTGAGGGCTGGGCAGAGGGATGGGATGAAGGCTCAAGTCCCTCACCCCCTTAGTGGGTCAACCACGATGGCATGGGGCTCATCGATCATCCCCGAAATCAGCGTCTTGCGGTTCTCTCCCTTCATCTGCGCCACCTCGATGACGTCCCGCCCCGAGTCCGTCCAGTAGATGTTCCCAGCCACCCAATCGATGGCGATTCCCCGTGGCATCTTCAGCCCTGAGATCTGTGCGGGGCAGAGTGGGGACAGGTGAGGTGGGAGGACACCATCAGCCCATCCCCGCCGCTCCCACCGTGCCCTGGCAGAGCCGGCTCACGTTCAGGTGGGTGACGCCGCCGTCGATCTGGCGCCGGTTGCGGTTGGAGGCGGTGGAGGCGGAGGAGGAGGCGGGCAGCTCCCGGTACGAGATCCGGCCCGTGTGCCAGTTGGTCCAGTAGATCTTGTTGCCCTTGACGTAGATGTCCATGGCGTCGATGCGCACGTTTTCATCGCCCTGGAAGGCTGGCTCGTAGGCTGAGTTGGGGTTGAAGGGGTACATGCTCCTGATCTTGTTGTCGTCCGCGATGTAGAGAATCTGGTGCTCAGAGCCTGCAGAGGAGGAGGAGGAGGAGAGGTTGGTATGGGCTGGATTTGGAACAGGGGCTCAGCCAGGAGTAGAGACTCAGCTGGGAACAGGGACAGAGTCACTGGGAGCTCATCATCGCCTTGGGGCTCACTCTGCCAGGGATGGACAGACTGATGGCACCAGAAAGGTGGACAGAGCTTTAGGGGATTGGAGGGAAGAGCTAAGAATTCCTGCAGGAGCTCCAGGGCACATGGCGGGTCCTGGGCACACAAATAGAACCCGTGTGGGCCCATTCCCTCCTGACCTTCTGCCTTGCACATGTTGTCTGTCTTCATGAAGTTCTTGGAGCAGCTGCAGATGTGGGAGCCCTTGGTGTTGTTGCAGAGCTGGGAGCAGGTCCCGAAGCGCAGGCACTCGTTGATGTCTGGGCAGCAGGAGATGGGATCAGGGGGAGACCTGGAGGGTGCCCACACACACCCCAACTCTGCCCTAAGGGCACCATTCCTGCCACCCCAGCTGTGAAATCACATCTCACTGGCAAAAACCAATGCCAAACCCCACATCCCAACCCCGAGCCCTCTCCAGCAGCAGCGGGAATTACCTTGGCAAAAATTCTTGTCCGGCACCTTCTGGAAGCCCCTGCGGCAGGTGCAGTATGAGGTGGAGTGGGGCCGGACGCACTGGGCCTCATCCCCACACATGGTGGTGTTGGTCATGCAGTCGTATGACTTGTGCTCTGCGGTGGGATGCGCCGTCACACGCGTGTCACAGCCAGTTCCCCAGCCCCCACCGGGCCCCTGGCTCCCCACCCACCGTGGGAGCAGGATTCCTCATCGGAGCCATCCCCGCAGTCATCGAAGAAGTTGCAGCGGAGGTTGGCGCTGATGCACTTCTTGTTCCCACACAGGAACTCGTTCTTGTCCTGGCTGCAGCTCTTGGGCTTGGCCGTGGGTGACTCTGCGGGTGAGGGGCAGCAGCTGTGACCCCCCATGTCCTGGGCACCCATCCCCATGGGACCCTCTGCGATTTGAGACCCTGCATCCCTGATTTTGGGAGGAAAGCTTGGGCAAAGCCAACCCCAACACTTGGGCTGAACCCTGGGCTCTGGGAGGGCCGCAGTGACCAGGCAGGCTCAGGGCTGTGGCCACGGGCAGCCCCACTCACCGCAATCCTTCTCATCCGTGTTATCTCCACAGTTGTCAATGCCGTCGCACTGTCGACCGATCCACAGACATACCCGGTCGTTCTTGCAGCGGAACGGTCTGTTGGGGGGACACTGGAATTTCACTGCACCAGCAAACAGAAACAAACGGTGACGGTGAAAGGAGACGCCGTAGCCAGGCTGTCACACATGTCACGAGCTGCTGCTCGGCCTCTGCCCGCTCTCCGGGGAGGGCTGTCCCACGCGGGCGAGCGGGCTCCGGAGGCTGAAGCAAAGAGACTGAAGCAAAGACAATCGCCCGGCTGCTGTGAGCCCTCTCCTAGCCCAGCCCTGGTCCCCCCAGCCCTCTCCTCACTGCCAGCCCCTCACCCTGCTCCTCCTTTCCCTCTATCGGAGCCACCTCCAGCCCCTCAGCCCCACTGGCCACCCCCAGGAGGAGCTGCCAGAGGTCCCACCCAGACCCTCCGGTCCCCGCAGTGGTGCCCGAGCTCCGGGACTGCCACCCCACCCTGGGGTATGGGAGGGCTCGGGGCAGTGTCACTCACAGCACTCCTCGGGATTCTCATCCGAGTTGTCCCCACAATCGTCCTCCCCGTCACACTTCCAGGCCAGGGGTTTGCACAGGGTGTTGTTGCACTGGAACTCATCCAGGGGACACGTGCGGACTGTGACAGCGCAACAGGGGACACGTCAGCTCGTGCTGCCCCTGCTGCCAAAACCCCAGCCTGGGGCTGCAATTCCAATTTCCAGCATGGACAGGGGGTCTCCAGGGCTGGAGAGTTTCCAGGGCTCGGATACATGTCTGTGCATGCTCCAGGGTGGGGCAGAGAGGGGTGGACACACACACACAGGGGAGCGCTCCACCCACAGTGGGGACACAGGTGACACAAAGGGCAGGGAGGGAGGGGACACAACCAGCCCCGGAGGGGGACACACAGCTCTGTCATTACCCCCGGTGCCACAGTTCTCCTCATCAGAGCCATCCATGCAGTCGGCATCGGCGTCGCAGCGCCAGCGCATGGGGATGCAGTGCCCGTTCCTGCACTTGAACTGGTCAAACTCACAGCGGGGCGTGCAGTCTTTCTGCAGGGGACGGGCGAGGGACGCGGTCAGCAGGGACAGGGTGGCCACGGCAGGCTCCCTGTCCTATTGCCACACCCAGGCTCTGAGCCCCAGGGCCACCGGCAGGGGCAGAGGCGGGGCTGTGCGCTCCTCCCGCCGCCTCACCTCATCGGAGCCGTCGGCGCAGTCGTGGTCGCCGTCGCATTTCCACCTGCCCGCGATGCAGCGGCCGTTGGCACAGGAGAACTCGCTCTCGGAGCAGGGCCGGGGTGCTGGGGACAGAGAACACAGGGTGTGCCCTGAGCGTGGGGACAGGCTGTGAAGGGCAGGGGGTGTGACACTGACACACGTGGCTGGTGGCACTGGGGACAGGGGGTACAGGCAGAGCTGCCAGAGTGGCACAGCTGGTACCACCTCCCAGCTCCTTCCCACCCCACTCCAGGGCTCGCAGCTCCCTGTGGGGTTTTTTTTTTTTGGCCACACAGCCTGGCTGTCCCCCAGGTCACTCACTCTCCATAGGGCAGCACCAGCCCCAGTGCTGCCCACCCCGGCTGCCCCCCAGGCAGGAGGAACTGCAGCGGGGCCCTGGCAGAGCCTCATCACCATCCCCCCTCACAGGGCATGGGGACAGACACCCGCTCACAGCTCGCTGGCACAGCCAGTGCCAAATCCAGGAGGATGGCACGTGGCACAGCCGCCCATCTGGGATGGCTCTGGGGACCCTTCCCCTCCCCAGAGCCCCGGGGGATTGGGGTACAGGGACCCTCTGGTCACGGCACAGGACTGTGGGGGAAGAGGGGAACAGGGGGTGTCCAGGTGGAGCAGGGAGAATCGCGGTGGGGATGGGTTTGGGAGCCAGGTCCAAGCCATGCACGGGCCCTGCAGAGCAGCAGGGTCGGACCCTCCCCGGCTGTGGCTCCGTGGAGGGAGATGCTGGTGCTGATGCTCAGTAAATCCACCTGGATTGTCCAGTCCCGACCCCTCTGCCCTCACCTAGAAATTATTGTCTTCATTGATTTTTAGAGAGACTGTACATGGAATTAAAAGATTTTGGCAGGAACCTACCTCTGAGCGCCCCATAACGACAGTGTGAAAATGGAGAAAAACATAAGATGAAGTGAAATGGCACAAACTCAAAAACACGACGGGAAATCAACAGAAAAGAAAACAAAAGCTGCACCCTGAAGAGCCGCAGAAAGACAGAGGGACCCAGTGGGCACTGCAGGGTTGGAAAGGGTCTGGCAGCAGACCCTGGTGCCATCCCATGGGCAGCCTGGAACCCTCTGGGTGCTGTGGGGTGGGAGAGGGTCTGGCAGCAGATCCTGGTGCCATCCCACAGGCAGCCTGAACCCCTCTGGAGGGACAGAGCCACAGTGGAGCCCTGGGAATGGTTTTGTCCATGAGGACACTCGTGCTCCTTGGCTGCTCAGTGGGGCAGGTGCTGGCACACAAGCAGGAGCTCATGAAGGGGCAGTACTGAACTCTCTGCCCCAGCTCTGGGGATCAGCCGCCTCCCCACGCACTGACCCAGGCCTGAGGTGGTGACCTGGGTCCCTCCTGACAGCTCTGTGTGTCCCCATTGCCAGGCAGGGGGTGACACAGGGGGTGACACTTGGTGGCAAAGCAGGACGAGGTGCCCTTGGGTGACTCCAGCCATCCTGCTGCAGTGAGTGTTGGGGTCACCCCTTCCCTGTCACCCATCACTCTTGGGGTGTCTCCTTGGCACAGCCTCCCCTCCACAGGGCCAGACCCCTGGAGTCGGGGGTGTCCTGGCTGGGGGACACGGTGGCACTCCCGGCCACCACCCTGACACTCCTCAGCAGCAGAAGAGGAGCTGGGGGGGCCCCAAACCTCTCCCCTCTCCACTGCTCCACCCTGGGCACAGCAAGGGCTGGGGGGTGGCACGTACTGCAGCTCTCCTCGTCCGAGTTGTCCCCGCAGTCGTTGTCGTAGTCGCACTGCCAGCGGCCCGGCACACAGCGGTTGTTCTTGCAGCGGAACTGGTACGGCTCGCAGGTGCGCTCGTCTGGGGGACAGCAGGGACAGGGACAGGACCGGGGTCAGCACTGCCCCAAATGAGGGGAGGAACAGGGACAGGGGTCAGCACTGCCCGAAATTAGGGCATGGATGGGACAGGACAGGGGTCAGCACTGCCCGAAATGAGGGGAGGGACAGGACAGGGGTCAGCACTGCCCGAAATTAGGGCATGGATGGGACAGGACAGGGGTCAGCACTGCCCGAAATTAGGGCATGGATGGGACAGGACAGGGGTCAGCACTGCCCGAAATTAGGGGAGGGACAGGGACAGGGACAGGGGTCAGCACTGCCCGAAATTAGGGCATGGATGGGACAGGGGTCAGCATTGCCCCAAATGTGGGGAGGGACAGGGACAGGGGTCAGCACTGCCCGAAATCAGGGGAGGGACAGGACAGGGACAGGGGTCAGCACTGCCCGAAATTAGGGGAGGGACAGGGGTCAGCACTGCCCGAAATTAGGGGAGGGACAGGACAGGGACAGGGGTCAGCATTGTCCAAATGAGGGCATGGATGGGACAGGACAGGGGTCAGCACTGCCCCAAATGAGGGGAGGGACAGGACAGGGACAGGGGTCAGCACTGCCCGAAATTAGGGGAGGGTATGAATGGGACAGGACAGGGGTCAGCACTGCCTGAAATTAGGGGAGGGACAGGACAGGGACAGGTGCCAGCACTGCCCTGCAACAGGGAAGGGAAGGGACAGGGGTCAGCACTGCCCCAAATGAGGCAAGGGACCAACAGGGACAGGGACAGGGGTCAGCACCGCCCCACACAAGGGGACAGGGACAGGGGTCAGCACTGTCTTGAATGAGGGGAAATACGGGACAGTGACAGGTGTGAGCATTCTGCTGCATGAGGGGAAGGACAGCACAAGGTCAGGGAAAGGTATCAGCACTGCCCCAAACAAGGGGAAGGAAGGGACAGGGACAGGGGTCAGCACTGCCCCAAACAAAGGCATGGACAGGGACAGGAACAGTGACAGGGATCAATGCTGCCCTGCACAATGGGAGATATGGGACAGGGATGGGATCAGCACTGCTCCAAATGAGGGGAGGAATGGGACAAGGACAGAGCTCAGCATTGTATGATGGGAAGATGAGACAGGGACAGGTGTCAGCACTGCCCTGAACATGAGGAGGGACAGGGACAGAGGTCAGCACTGCTCCACACGATGGATGGGACCAGGACAGGGATCAGCACTGCCCAGCACCTCCCTCTGACCCTGCCCTGCCCACACCACTCAGAAAAGGAGCAGCTGGAATTCCTGGGACACCCCAGAGGGTGTCCAGGCCAGCCTGTCCCTTGGGGAACAGGGACACAGGATGACATTGAGTTGTCCCCACAGCCCCTGCTCACCGCATTCCTCCTTGGGCTCATCGGATCCATCCCCACAGTCGTCCTCCCCATCACATTTCCAGCGTGCCGGGATGCACCGGCCCGAGTCCTTGCACCGGAACTCATCCACACCACAGGTCATTTGGGCTGCAGGGGACAAAGGGACACAGGGCAGGCATCAGCACTGGTCAGGCGTGTGTGGTTCTCTGCAGGGCTGAGGAACAGCCTGGAGCTGGGTGAGATCTCCCTCCCTTCCAAGCAGTTCTCCAGGGAGAAGTCAGGGGGAGGAGGATCCCAGCAGGACAGATCCAGGCAGAGCTACCAACAGCATCACCCACTGCCCACAGGGACTGAGCAGGGAGCGAGGAGAGACTGGGGTAAAACTGAGCAGGGACTGAGCAAGGACTGAGCAGGGACTGAGCAGGGACTGAGGAAGAAATGAGGTAGAACTGAGCAGGGACTGAGCAAAGACCAAGGAAGGATCAAGGAGGGACCGAGGAGGGACTGGGGTAGAACTGGGCAGGGACTGAGCAAGGATTGAGCAGGGGCTGAGGAGGGACCAAGGTAGAACTGAGCAGGAGCTGAGCAGGGACAGAGGAGGGACTGGGGTAGAACTGAGCAGGAACTGAGCAAGGACTGAGCAGGGACTGAGCAGGGAACGAGCAGGGACTGAGGAGGGACTGAGCAGGGACTGAGCAGGGACTGAGCAGGAACTGAGCAAGGACTGAGCAAAGACCAAGGAGGGACCGAGGAGGGACTGGGGTAGAACTGAGCAGGGACTGAGCAAGGATTGAGCAGGGACTGAGGAGGGACCAAGGTAGAACTGAGTAGGAACTGGGCAAGGACTGAGCAGGGACTGAGGAAGGAATGAGGTAGAACTGAGAAGGGACTGAGCAACGACTGAGCAGGGACTGAGCAGGGACTGAGCAAGGACTGAGCAGGGACTGGGGTAGTACTGAGCAGGAACTGAGCAGGGACCAAAAAGGGGCTGAGCAGGGACCAAAAAGGGACAGAGCAGGGACCAAAAAGGGGCTGAGCAGGGACCTGCCACCCTTCCAGCACACAGAGCTGCCCGGTGTGGACATTTCACACATTTTAAACCCCCTCCCCACACGGGTCCCTTACTGCAGTTGGCAGGTTCATCAGAGCCATCCACGCAGTCGTTGTCACGGTCACAGACCCAGACACGGGGGATGCAGCGCTTGGTGATGGCACACTGGAACTGGTTGGGGGCACAGGTCACCTCCGCTGCAGGAGGGAGGAGGGGTGTCAGGAAGGGCAGCAGGGCAGGCAGGGGGCAGCCATCCCTGTCCCCAAAACACAGCTGTGGGGTTGAGAGGTGTGTGGATGCTCCAGGGATCACAAGGGGCTGGTGTGCTTGGTGGAGGAGATGATCTTTAAGACCCCTTCTGACCCAAACCATTCCAGGATTCTATAAAAAGGGAAAATCCAAATGGCCCCAGAAGACTCTAAGCTATGGGGGGACAGGATAGAGGCCACCAGATCCCTCAGCTGAGCAACACTCTCAGCCCAAATCCACTTCAAGGGATTTAAGGATTTCATTCCCACTAGGAAATCTGTAGGGGTGATGAGGACAGAGGGTCTGCAGAGACCAGGGGTGTGGAGAAAGCCCTGGGACAACCCAGGGAGCCAAACACCCCAAGACACAGACCTGAGCCCCTCAGTCTGGCCCACACTTGCTCCCACCCGACACCCTGAGCCCCCCACTCACGACAATCCTTCTCGTCCTCGCCGTCCCCGCAGTTGTCCTGCCCGTTGCAGCGGAAGATGCCAGGGATGCAGCGGTTGGTGTTGGTGCACTTGAACTGGCTGGGCAGGCAGACGTGGATATCTGGGGAAGAGATGACACGATCAGAGGGTGACAGGCTGCAGCTCCACGCTGTGGGGGCCTGGTGGTCACCAGGGGACAAAGGGAACCTACCACAGTTGGCCTCGTCCGAGTTGTCCTGGCAGTCGTTGTCGCCGTCGCAGATGAAGGCGGGGTTGGTGCAGATCCCCGTGGAGCACTGGAACTGCCCTGGCCTGCACTTGAACTCAGCTGTGGGGTAACACAGGGCCACAGGTTTGCTCTGAGGAACATTTCTAGGGTGCACACCTCAACCTCAAACCCCTGCTCCACTCCTCCAGGGTCCTTTGAGGGGACGCAGCATCCAACTTGGAACACAAGCCCTATGAGGAACAACTGAGGGAGCTGGGGTTGTTTAGCCTGGAGAAAAGGAGACTCAGAGGTGACCTTATCACTCTCTACAACTTCCTGAAGGGTGGTTGTAGTCAGCTGGGGGTTGGTCTTTTTCTCCAGGCAACAATGGACAGAATGAGAGGACACAGCCTCAAGCTGCATCAAGGGAAGTATAGGTTAGAAATTAGGAAAAAGTTTTTCACAAAAAGACTTATTAAGTACTGGAATGGCCTGCCTGGGGAGGTGGTGGAGTCACCATCCTTGGATTTGTTTAAAAAAAGACTGGATGAGGCACTCAGTGCCATGGTTTAGTTGAGGTGTTGGAGCATGGGTTGGACTGGATGATCTTTAAGGTCTCTTCCAACCTAGAAATTCTGTGATTCTGTCAACTCTGGGCTCAGGCCCTGCTCCATGGGACAATCCTGACAGGTGTGTCCCGCTGTTCCCTGAACCCCATTACTGGACTGACTCTCCCCTCCATGGGACTGTCCCAAAAGCCCAGGGGAGCTGGGACATGGGGCCCTGTGTCACCCCCTGGCACTCACGGCAATCCTCCGGCTCGTCCGACCGGTCCCCGCAGTCGTCCTCGGTGTCGCATTTCCACCAGAAAGGGATGCACTTGTCGTTCTTGCAGACAAACTGATGGAGAGAGGAGCTCGTGGGGTGGTTCAGGATGCATGGGGGAACCCCAAAATATCTCACCCCCAGCAAGCTCAGCCAAGGACACTGATCCTCTGCTGTCCCCTCCAGGTATTCCCAAATCCTGACCCAGAGAAAAGCCTTAACCCCACCCAGGCCCTGAGGTTTGAGGAGAGGGGTAGAAAATATTCCAGAGCTGGAGGGTCTCTGGTTCCTCTGGACACCCCCAAACATGAAGTGCCACAGGAAGGAGGTGCTGCCTGCACCCACAAAAGTCCATGCTACATCCCAGCGCTCCCAGAGAGACCACAACAGGAGGGACACGGGCAAAAGAATTTCCAGGCAGGCAGGGACAGGCAGGGACAGGCAGGGACAGGCCAGGACAGGCAGGGACAGGAAGGGACAGGAAGGGACAGGCAGGGACAGCCAGGGACAGCCAGGGACAAGAAGGGACAGGCCAGAACAGGCAGGGACAGGCCAGGGACAGGCAGGGACAGGCAGGGACGGGACAGGCAGGGACAGGCTGGGACAGGCAGGGACAGGCAGGGACAGGCCAGGACAGGCAGGGACAGGAAGGGACAGACAGGGTCAGGCAGGGACAGGCAGGGACAGGCAGGGACAGACGGGGACAGGCGGGGACAGGCGGGGACAGGAAGGGACAGGCAGGGACAGGCCAGAACAGGAAGGGACAGGCCAGGACAGGCAGGGACAGGCCAGGACAGGCAGGGACAGGCCAGGGACAGGCCAGGACAGGAAGGGACAGGCCGGGACAGGCAGGGACAGGCAGGTAGGAGCTTACCTGGCTGGCTGTGCAGTTGGACACGCAGGTTTTGCCATCACTGCCCAGGTAGAAGTTGGTGGGACAGGCACACTTGTGCCCCCCGCCCGGTGACAGCAGGCAGAGGTTGCTGCAGCCTCCATTGTTGGTCTTGCAGGGATGGTTGGGAACTGGGGAGAGCAGGGTGACAACAGCCAGTCAGACCCAGCTGGGGACCCTCAGGGTGGCATGGGAGCACCGTGTCACCTTGCTCCTGCTCCCCCTGCCCAACCTGGTGTCCCCCCATGTCCCTTTCCCAGGGTGGTTCCCCAGCGTTGGCACCCCCAGGCCGTGCTTGTGGTTGTTGAGACAGACACTGCACTCAAAGTGCTTCAGTAAAAACATCCCAAGGCTTCAAGCATCAGCTCTTTGGTATCTAAAAGTCTCTTGTACATTTTCTCTTTAGCAATCCCATGGGGCAGCTCCACACAGCTCTGGCTCTTTCTCCACAGTTTTCTCTCTTCCTTTTGCTGTTTTAACTCACTCCTTTCTGTCTTTATCACAGCCCGTTTGTCTCATTTACATCATCTTACCTTTTCTGTCCCTTGCATGACCTCCTGTCCCTTTCTCTTCACAGCACAGCCAGCAGACTCTAACTAACTCTAGCTCCAACTCAAACTCTAACTCACTCCAACTCCAACTCACTCCAACTGATCTCCCTCTTAGCTAACTCACTCTTTATCACACTTATAGCTGGGTGGGCAAGGCTGTTCCTACTCTTGATTCTTTGTCTCCCTCCAGTGCTCACCGTCGGGCTGGCGGTAGGGGTGGTAGATGTGGATGTCCATGGGCCGGTGCAAGGTGCTGATCAGCAGCGTTTTGTTGGCTCCCGTGGTCTTGTGGGCCCTGTTGATGGACTTGGTCTCCCAGTCAGTCCAGTAGATGAAATCCTCGAAGAGGGTGAGCGCGAAGATGTGTGGGATGTCCTGGCTCAGCACTGTGAGGGGAGTGGGCACTCAGCAAGGGGCTGTGCCACCTTCCCCTCCCACAAAGAAGGGACACAGAGGAGTGGCCCTGTGGCTGCCACTCCAACGCTTCTGACCCACATCCTGGACCTCCCCAAGGCACAGTGGGAGCCCCGGTTCTCTCACCCGTGTGCCGGTTGGAGCCATCCAGGCTGGCAAACTCGATGTAGTCCTCGCGGGCATCGGCCCAGTAGATGCGGCTGTTGATGTAGTCGAGGGTGAGGCCGTTGGGCCACGTGATTTTGGTGTCCACGATGACGCTGCGGTTGGTGCCGTCCATGCCGATCTTCCCAATCAGAGAGTGGTCCCCCCAGTCTGTCCAGTAGAGGTAGCTGGGGATGAAATAGAAGAGCAAGGAGAGGTTGAGTTGGAAATCACAGAAATTTCTCCCAGTGAGGCTTTGGCACAGGTTGCCCAGGGAAGATGTGGCTGCTCCATCCCTGGAAATGTCCAAGGTTGGACAGGGCTTGGAGCAACTTGGGATAGTGGAAGATGACTGCCCACAGCAGTGAGGTGCAACAAAATGGTCTTAAGGTCCTTTCCATCCCAAACCACCCCACAATTCTGTGATAAATGGAGGTGCACAGGCACAGGGTAAGGAAAAGCATCCCAGTGTCCCAGAGAGAAGGCTTCAACCCATCTCCCAACCTTTGGGACTACTACAAGATGAGCACAGCCCCCTCCCCAGCAGGGAGGCAGGTCTGTGTCCCCCAGGCTCTCACCCGTTCTGCACATCCACCACGAGTGCCCGGGGCTCGCGCAGGCCCGAGTTGACCAGCACGGTGCGGTAGGCGCCGTTGAGCTTCGACACCTCGATGGTGTCCCGACCTTTGTCACACCAGTACAGGTTTCCTCCCACCCAGTCCACAGCCAGCCCGTCGGGGTTGCTGAGCCCCGTGCGGTGAAGGACCTGCCAGGAAGAATCAGAGGTGAGAGGGCTCTGAGTAGAGAGAACCACACCCTGATCTCTCAGGGGTGACAGCATTCCCAGCCCAGATCTTCTTCCTCGCTCCTCTCTTAAGTTTAGATGGATATTGGGAAGAAAAAGAAATTCCACCCTGTGAGGGTGGGGAAGCCCTGGTACACAATGCCCAGAGAAGCTGTGGCTGCCCCATCCCTGGAAGTGTCCAAGGCTAGGTTGGATGGAGCTTGGAGCAACCTGGGACAGTGAAAGGTGTCCCTGCCCATAGCAGGGGTGGGACAGAGATGATCTTTAAGATCCCTTCTGACCCAAACCATTCCAGGATTCTATGAAAAGGAAAAATCCAAGCCGAGAGTGACACACAGGATTTTGTGGCAGGGACCTCAGGATTAGCTTGGTTGGGATCACTCAGGCTTGGGGTGGGGCTGCAAAACATCCCACAGCAACAGGGGCTGATTCCCAAAGCCCAGTGCTGACCCCACAGCGGGGCAGGAGGTGGGTGAGGCCTGGCTGCCCTGCCTGGGGGTGCCCCAGGGGCTGCCCCACGTCCTCACCTGGACGTTGCTGCCGTTGATGTGCATGCGGCGGATCATGCTGCCCTGCGTGGTGACATCTGTCCAGTAGATCATCTGCTCCCGGTAGTCAAAATCCAGAGCCACAGCGTTGTTCAGCCCCTGGAGAGGAGGGAGGGAGAAGGGTTGCAGCAGCCTCAGTGGCTGCCATGGACTCTGGGGAGTTTTATAGAGCCCACGGCCTCCCTGCTTGCTCCTCCCTCACAGTGACCTCCTGACATTTAGATGGATCTACCACACATTCCTCTGGGAAGCCAAGAGCCCAAACTCCTCAGCTGGCAGCTCCCGTGTCCTTCAGGGCCTGTTCCATCCCCAAATCCCAGCCACATGGGGCTGGTGTCCCTCCTGCTCCCAGCTCACCCCGCACCTGCTTGAGCAGAGTGTAGTTGGAGCCGTCCAGGTTGAGTTTCCTCAGATAGTAGCGGTTGGCAAAGATAAGGAAAGGCTCTTCATCTGCACGGGGAAAGAGGGAAAAGTGGCAGGGGAGCACTGCTGGGATGTGGGCAGAACCCAGCAGACCTGCCACACTCCCTCATGAGTTGGGGGCAGCCACTTCACCCTCCAACTCCAGCTCCAGGAGCACCCCACGGTCACCAGGAACATCCTGGGCTCTGCGCCCACACCTGGCTCTCACCTGTGACAGCCTTGCAGCTGGTGGGGTTGTCAGGTCTGAGCTTGTAGCCCTCAGTGCAGAGGCACTTGTAGCTGCCCAGGGTGTTGATGCATTTCTGGCTGCAGGGGTATGTGGTGGAGCACTCGTCGATGTCGATGCACGTCTTCCCGTCGTCCTTCAGCCGGAACCCGGGACGGCATCTGCACTGCAGGAGCAACCCGGAGCTGTCAGACACCTCCAAGGCCCTCACGCCGGGAGGTGGCAGGTGCTGGGAGGTGACAAGTGTCACCGTGGGACACGTGGACTCAGCAAGGACAGCTGAGATGCACAAACAGTGCCTGAAGCGCCCGTGTCACATCCCTGGCCCAGCTGGCACAGAACAGACACAACCCTCACGGCTGTGGAGGAGGAAGGAGAGGGAACAGCAGGAGCTGTGCCAAGGGAGGTTTAGGCTGGATATCAGGAAAAGGTTCTTCCCCCAGAGGGTGGGCAGGCACTGTTGGTTGACACAGCTCCAGGAGCATTTGGACAACACTCTCAGGCACAGGATGGGATTTCTGAGACCTCCTGTGCAGGAGCTGCACTTCAACAATCACTGTAGGTCCCTTCCAACTCAGGGAATTCTGCAATTCTATGATCTCTGCAGCCAGCCCCCCACCCCGAGGCCCCCTACCTTGTACCCAATCTTGAGGTCCTCACACTCCTGGGAGCAGCCACTCAGCTTCTTGTTGAGGCACTCGTTGATGAAGCAGTTGAGCTCGTCAGAGCCGTCGGCGCAGTCGTTGTTGTTGTCGCAGAGCAGCGCCTCGGAGATGCAATTCCCGTTCTTGCACAGGAAGAAGGAGTCGTTGCATTTGTTCTCTGCAGAGAGGAGGTGGCAGTGGTCAGTGCAGGCTCTGCTATCCCCTCCAGAACCCCACCATGACCCCAGCAGGTACCTGGGCTGCTGCAGCGTGGGTTTTTGGGTGCCTCATCCGAGTGGTCGTGGCAGTCGAACTCGCCGTCGCATTCCCACTGCCGGTTGCTGAGGCAGCGGCCGTTCTGACAGCGGAACTCGTGGGGGCCACAGGTGGGGTACTCTGAGGGAGGGTGAGGGGCTCAGCTGGCATCCCACCCTCCTGAGCCTTCCTGAGGCACCGTGGAGCCACTCAGGGAGAGAGAGGCACCATGGAGCCAAACCTTCCTGAGCTGCCGGGAGTGACAGGGACACCGCGGAGCAGCTGGCCTGGGACAGGGCTGCTCTGCACACACATGGACCTCTCTGTGGGTTTGGATCTCTCTATAGGTTTGGAGCTCTCTGAGGGTTCTGATCTCTCCGTGGGTTTGGATGTCTCCACGGGTTTGGATCTCTCTGAGGGTTTGGATCTCTCTGAGGGTTTGGATCTCTCCGTGAGTCTGGATCTCTCTGTGGGTTTGGATCTCCCCGTGGGTTTGGATCAATCTGAAGGTTTGGATCTCTCTGTGGGTTTGGATCTCTCTATAGGTTTGGATCTCCCTGTGGGTTTGTATGTCCCCATTGGTTTGGATCTCTCTGAGGGTTCTGATCTCTCCGTGGGTTTGGATCTCTCTGTGGGTTTGGATCTCTCTGTGGGTTTGGATCTCTCTATAGGTTTGGATCTCTCCGTGGGTTTGGATCTCTCTATAGGTTTGGATCTCTCCATGGGTTTGGATCTCCCCATGGGTTTGGATCTCTCCATGAGTTTGGACCTCTCCGTGAGTTTGGATTTCCTTGTGGGTTTGGATCTCCCCATAGATTTGGATCTCTCCACCTGTTTGGATCTCCCCATGGGTCTGGATCTCTCCGTGGGTTTGGATCTCCCCATGGGTTTGGATCTCTCTGAGGATTTGGATCTCTCTGAGGGTTTGGATCTCTCCATGGCTTTGGATCTCTCTCTAGGTTTGGATCTCTCCATGGGTTTGGATCTCTCCATGAGTTTGGACCTCTCCGTGAGTTTGGATTTCCTTGTGGGTTTAGATCTCCCCATAGATTTGGACCTCTCTATGGGTTTGGATCTCTCTGTGGGTTTGGATCTCCCCATGGGTTTGGATCTCCTCGTGGGTTTGGATCTCCTCGTGGGTTTGGATCTCTCCATAGGTTTGGATCTCTCTTTGGGTTTGGATCTCCCCTTGAGTTTGGACCTCTATAGGTTTGGATCTCCCCATGGGTTTGGATCCCTGTGTCAGGGCTGCGGCGCTGCTCTCCACCAACAATCCCCTCCTGCTGCTTCTCTGGGTTCCCTCTCACCACACTCACACCAAACCCCTCCGGGATGACGAAGACCCTCCCAGGGCACCATCCCAAAGCCCAGGAGGACCCGGGGTCCCACAGACACCCACCACATTCCGGGGACTCATCGGAGCCATCTCCACAATCATCATCGTGGTCGCAGACGAAGTGCTTGGGGATGCACTGCCGGTTCCCACACATGAACTCCCTCTCATCACAGGTGTTGTTGTACACTGCAACGGGGCATCACCACCATCAGCCTCCACCAGCCCCAAACCTCCCCCAGCCCCTCACTCATGGGCACTCACAGCAGCCAGCAGCGAGGGTCTCATCAGCCCCATCTGCACAGTCCTTGTCCCCGTCACAGAGCCAGCGCTCCGGCACGCACACGTAGGTGCCCGGGCACTGGAAGGATCCTGAGCTGCACGTGGTCAGCCCTGGGGAAAGGAGGAGCAGGATAAATGGTCACCCCATTGCTGGAGGCCCAAAATACAGAGTGGTGAGAGCACGGGTGGGAGAAGGGATGGGCAGAGGCAGGAACAGGGATGCAGGAGGGTGGTGATGGAGCAGGCAGGGGCTGAGGTGGGGTTGGAGCAGACTCACGGCAGCGACTGTCCTCGTCAGAGCCATCCCCGCAGTCATCAGCCCCATCACACACCCAGAGCTTGGAGATGCAGCGGTGGTTGTTGCACTCGAACTGCACCGGGTAGCAGAATTTATCTGGGAGAGGAGAAGAGGAGGAGATGAAGGTCAGAGCAAGGTGATAAAAGGAGGAAACACCAACAAAGCACAGCCAGGCTGGGCCAGGCAGGCTCCAGGAGCTCAGGGAAATGTTGGGGGTATTGCTTGTGATCACACAGGGTTGGTGTGGGACTCCCTGCTCTTGGATATGGGGAAAATCCCCAGCTCCTGAGCATTGTTTGGGGCTTGTTCCAGGAGGTTAAAACTAAAAATGGAGCTGGAGGAAGCCATAACTTGTCCCCTTCAAAAGGGCCACAGACACTTGTGCATGTGCTGAGCAAACCAGCACACAAGGACATTTATACTGGTCATAGCTAAAAGCCCAAGAATGTAGAGTAAAACCACAGAGGAGGAATAATCTGGGGTCTGCCCTTGGCAAATGGATGTCAGGGAGGGAAGAGGTTCCTGCCCACCCTCCAGCACCACCCCATGCCCCAAATAAAATCCTGACTGTGCCCACCCTGCCGCTCACTGCACTGGGCCTCATCTTCGCCGTTCTCGCAGTCGTCCTCCTTGTCACAGGTCCAGGTCATGGGGATGCACCTCCCGCTTGGGCAGGCAAAGTAGTTGGATGGACATTTGGGCTTCCTCCCACCTACTTTGTGATGGAAACATCAGTGAGCACGATGGCACAGCCACATCCTGCCTCCTCCCAGCTCAAAACTGAAAGATTCCTCCCCAAAATCCCCCTGAGGTCCCACATCCCTGCAGCACCATCTGTGCAGTGGTGGGCAGAGGACAACAGTCCCAGTGGGCAAATAAAGGCTCCACAGCCCAAGGATAACCCAGAGGGGCATCCCTGCCCCTAGAGCCCCCAGAGCTCCCTCTGCCCTCCCGCTCTCACCGGGGCAGTTGCGCTCGTCCGAGTAATCCCCACAGTCGTTGGCGCCGTCACACACCCAGCTGGGAGCGTAGCACAGGGACGTGTGCTCACACTTCTGGAACGTGGTGCCCTTCACCCCCAGCTTGAAGTAGCTGCTGCAGTCGGTGGCGGCTGAGAGGAATCACAGAGGAGCCCCGGTGACGCAGCAGGAACCACGGCAGAAGCGCCCTGGTCTGGCTTCACCATGTGGTACCAGCCCCTGCTCTGCTGCTGGAGCCCACCACACCCCACACACCCCCAGATGTGCCCCACACATGTCCAGAGCTGCAGGGATCCATTGGAAGGTGGGGTGCTGAGCATGGCACAGCGGGGCTGCAGGGGTGGGCTGGGGCTGCAGGACAGGAGCAGGACCCTCCTCCCTCCCCAGTCCAGCCCAAATCCCAAAGACCCAAATCTCTGCTGCCGGCACAGAGAACAGGAGCATCTCCAGAGCTGGGGAAGGGCCAGGGGCAGCAGCTGGGCACTCACTGCAGTTCATTTCATCCGAGGCATCCTCGCAGTCGATGAACTGGTTGCAGCGGCTGGAATTCCCGATGCAGGTCCCGTCCCGGCAGCGGAACTCGGTGGCGGCACAGCTGGTTTCTGCCAGGGGGAAGAAGCCCCCAAAGTCAATGAGGAGGGGTCCACACCCACCCCATGGCACCCACTGGTGCTGTGGAAGGACACCCACACCCAGCTCACACAGCTCTGGGCTGCTCAGAGTGCTCCCAGCCCTGATCCCCTTCTGGATGAGACCTGGTGTCTCCTGGCTCATGCTCAGCCTGGCAGCCTGAGCCCCTCTCCCTGGACAGCACCCTGAGACTGCCCCCAAATGCCCCTGTCAGTTTGAAACCCAGCACACCCATCGTGCAGCCCTAAGGGGGTGCTGCCTTTGGTAATTCCCGGGAGCTATAGAAGCCATGAGGAGCAGTGACACAACACCCTGTGCCCCTCCTGGCTGTCAAACCACTCTCCCTGCGAGGCTCTGGGTGTTGTGTACCCACACCCAGGAGTTTTTCCTCTCAGCTGTCACTCCCTGAGCTTTACAAAGCAGCACAAGCTTGACCTTGACTCTCCGTTAAGCCCCGGCTCTGCTCTGCTCCTGTCAAGCTGATGGTAACTCCCTCCTGAAGGCGCTGTCCCTGTCCCAGGCAGCTGACAGAGCCCTGGCAGGGGCTGGCTGGGTGCCAGGCAGACACTCACTGTTACAGGGCACCTCGTCCGAGTTGTCCCCGCAGTTGTCCACGCCGTCGCACCAGTAGCGGCTGGCGACGCAGCGCCCGTTCATGCAGTGCAGGTACCCCTTCTTGCACTTGCGGCTGCCTGCCAGGGAGGAAGAGGAGGAAGAGGAAGAGGAGGAGGTGAGTAGAAGCCAGGCAAGCACCCCCGAGGGTCTCAGATCCTCGGGGACCTTTCAGCAAACACAGAGCAGGATCAGGGAAGCCGCTCCCTCGTGCAGAGGGGTGAGGGATGGTGTTTGAGGGTGCTGCAGACCCCACTGGCTCAGCTCTGGGTGTTCTGCTCTCCAGCCTGTCCCCAACACTTGGGAAGGTTTGGAGACCTTAAAGCCTGGCTGGGTGCAGCTCTGGGAGGGCAGGAGGGGCTGTGAGCACCTGAGGGATGTTAGGACAGCCCAGAGTCTTGGTTCCCTTTCCTGAGCAGCCCTGGCACTGTCCAAGGCCAGGTTGGGCAGGGTTTGGAGCAACCTGGGCTAGTGGAAAGTGTCCCTGCCCATGGCAGGGGGTGAAATGAGATGATCTTTAAGGTCCCTCCCAACTTAAATTATTTCATGATTCCATGATCTTGAACATAGGAAAATGATTGATTTACTGGAGCGCTGTGAATCCTGCCTTTGTCATCTTCTTTCCTTTAAAGCTTTTGCCTCCATCCTCTTAAAGTTTTAATGGCAAATTTGAAGAGGTTCTAAGACTAATTAACGAGGGACAGACCTTGCAAGGCTTTGTGTGGAGGTACCTGCCTCATGTGTGTTTGGTTGCCTTGAAGGGATAAAACCCTTTAAGGGTAAATCCCCTTTAAGGGATAAAACCCCTTGATTTTGGTCCCTTCCAACCCAAACCATTCCACGATTCTCTGAGTGGAGCTGGCAGCTCGGGCAGGGTGTCTGGGGGTGCCGAGGTGCATGCGTGGGTGAGCAAAGCAGCAAGAGGAGGAACCTTACTGCAGTAGGATTGCTTCTCGTCCGACTTGTCCTTGCAGTGCACGACGCCGTCGCAGGTGCGGCTGAAGTCGATGCAGTCGCCGTTCCCGCACTCAAACTCGTAGTGCATGTTGCAGGTGGAATTCACAGCTGGACAGAGCGTTGGAATGTCAGCTCTGCCAGGCTGAGATCAGCCTCACCCCTCCCTTTCCTCAGCCTCTCCCACCCCCTCTCACCTTTGCAGGTGAAATCCTCCTGCAGGACCCGCTCCCCGCGGCAGGAGCAGTTGACGTGGCCCTTGGGGGTGAGCAGGCACAGGTCCTGGCAGCCACCGTTGTTCACTCGGCATGGGGACAGCTCGCCTAGGACAGAGGGACAGTGGTCACACCAGGGATGGACCCAGCAGTCCCTGCTCCTCATCCTCCCTGCTGGGACAAAAAGTGAGGATCCCTCCCCAGGCTCCTCCCATGGGGCTATGGAGGGTGCAGGGGGCTGGAGGCACCCGGTCTCCCCAGATTTTACAAGGAGATGCCTTGGGAAGAGGAGGGACAGGGAAAATCCTCTCTGTCTTCAGCCTGCACTGGGTTTGGGGATGGACAACTCTGGCATAAGGGTCGTGAGGGGGGCAACGACAAGCTGGGAAAAACAAAGGGATGATTCCCAAAGGACTAGGAATGACAGGGGGATGGATTCCTGAAGGGCCAGAATGGACAGAGAAATGGATTCCCAAAGGACCATGAAGGACAGTGGGATGGGATCCCAAAAGGTCCATGAGGGACAGTGGGATGGATTCCCAAAAGGTGGTGGGATGGATTCCTGAAGTGCCAGGAAGGACGGTGGAATGGGTTCCCAAAGGACCATGACGGACAGTGGGAGAGATTCCCCAAAGGACCATGAAGAACTGTGGGATGGATTCCCAAAAGGCCAGGAAGGACGGTGGGACGGATTCCTGAAGAGTCAGGAAGGATGGTGGGATGGATTCCCAAATGACCATGATGGACAGTGGGATGGATTCCTGAAGAACCATGAAGGACATTGGGATGGATTCCCAAAGGACCATGAAGGACAGTGGGATAGATTCCCAAAGGAATATGATGGACAATGGGACGGATTCCCAAAAGGCCGGGAAGGATGGTGGGATGGATTCCCCAAATGACCATGATGGACCGTGGGATGGATTCCCAAAGGACCATGAAGGACAGTGGGATGGATTCCCAAAGGACCATGAAGGACAGTGGGATGGATTCCCAAAGGACCATGAAGGACATTGGGATGGATTCCCAAAGGACCATGAAGGACATTGGGATGGATTCCCAAAGGACCATGATGGACAGTGGGACGGATTCCCAAAAGGCCAGGAAGGATGGTGAGACAGATTCCCCAAAGGACCATGAAGGACATTGGGATGGATTCCTGAAGAGCCACAAAGGACAGTGGGATGTGCTCCCCTTCCCCAGGCCAGCTAACAGAGTGACAGACAGAGGGCAGGGACACTGCAGTGACACCAGAGGGTCCTCACAGCTGTCGGTGTCGTTGGCCACGGCGATGATGCCCATGGGCTGCTGGGGGATGTCCACACGCAGCAGCTTCATGTCGGTGCCCACGTATTTGTTGGCGCGTTGCACGGCCCGGCGCACCCAGTCCGTCCAGAAGATGTAATCACCATACACGGCCAGGCCAAAGGGGTGCACGGGCTCCGACTTCAGGATCACCTGCGGGGCACGGAATCATGGAATGGGTTAAAATTATCTTAAACTCATCTGGTTCTCACATCCCTGCCATGGGTGCCTTGCAGAGTTGCTCCAAGCCCCATCCAACCTGCCCTTCATAGAATCCTTGAGGTTGGAAAAGATCTCCAAGATCAAGGCCAACCTGTGACCAATCCCCTCACTCAGTGCTAGGTCCAGCAGTTTCATGGACATTTCCAGGCATGGTGACTCCACCACCAACCAGGGCAGCCCCTTCCTATGTTTAACAACCCTTTCCATAAAGAAATTCCTTCTCATGTCCAACCTGAACCTCTTCTGATGCCATGTCCTCACTTCTCAGGGACACAGCCAAACTGGAAGCAGGAGGAACCTGCTGTGGGATGAACCCCCACAGCCCCCCAAACACAATGTCCACCCCAGCGGGATGCCTGACCTCCCCAGCCCCAGGAGCAGCTCTGCTTCTCTCTGACCACACTCCAGCCCCAGTTTGGACGCTCTCCTGCCCACCTCACTGGCCTCATACTCACATGGCGATGGGAGCCGTCGTATTCGCAGCGCTCGATCTTGTCCAGGGTGGCGTCGGAGAAATAAATCTTCTCAGCCTTGTGGTCAATGGCCAACCCGTTGGGCGTCCGGATGTCCTGGTCGATGATGATGAGGACATTGGCACCAGAGAGGGTGGCTCGCATGATGCTGGGGTGCTGCTCGTTCCAGTTGGTCCAGAACATCAGGCTGGAAAGGGAGGGACACACAATCCTGAGCCACATTCCATGGCTGGGGGGCTTCCAGAGGCTGGGGGGCTTCCAGAGGCTGGGAGATGCATGGGACATCATTCCCACATAAACAGAGTGGGAAAGGGGTGAATGAAGCTGCTGCAGCCAGCTGGGAAATGTGGCACCCCATGGATGGGGATGGGACAGGGGGTCTGGAGCTGCTTTGGGGTGCTGAATGATTTGTGGGGAGGGGCTACAAACTCTTTCCTCCCTAGGGAGGAAATCCTCTCTGTGCTGGGATCCAGAGTTCCTCCCCCACGTGGATCCCTGGAGGGGCTGGCTGGACCCTCAGTGGTCACTCACTTCTGGCACTCATCCAGCACAAAGGCCCGGGGGTGGTCATCCCCTGACATGGTGATCACGGTCTCCCTCTCAAAGGCCCCGAGCCGGCTCTGGTCCACGGTGTGCCGGGTGATGGTGGAGGTGGTGTAGCTTGTCCAGTACAGCGTGTCCCAGCCACGGTGATACGCCAGCCCCTCCACTGAGCCCACGTCTGTGGGGACAGTAAAGGTCACACCCAGCCCAAACTCCTGCAAGGCTCACCCAGCGCTGAGCTTGACGCTGGGATGTTGAAGTTTTTGCTTTTAATTATAGCCCAAAAATCCCTTGGAGGGTTTGGCTGCTGGGTGGGGACTCAGCAGGGCTGGGGGCTGTGCTCAGGGCGGAGCAGAGACCCCTGAGGCTCCAGAGTCTCGTGGGTAGAGCTCTGTTGGAATGACCCTCCCTTGCAGGAAGGCTGAGGGATGTGCACCTACAATGCACCAAGGACTTGAATTTGGCTCTCAAACTCCACCACAGCCAGACTTTGCTCTGGGCTCAGCGCTGGGAAGGGAAATGTTTCCCTCTGCCAGGGGACAGCTGAGCCCCTGGGGCACAAAGTGCCAAAGCAAAGCTTGGTGGGGACCAGAGAGCCCTTCCCAGCTGGGAAATTGAACCGTGCACCCATCCTCCCCCTTCATTAACGCTCAGCAAAGGGTTTAATGAGGTGGCTGTGAGAGCTGGGCCGTGCTCTCCCCTCCCAGGGATAAAGCACCATGAGCAGCACTGTGAGTTCCCTCATTAGCAGCAAGTCCAAGGCCCTGGCTCAGGGAGCTCCTGGAGCAGCAACCGCGGTTCTTTAAAGCTGCTGCGGGTGCCAATAAACCCAACCAAGTGCAAGGTGAGGCCTGGAGGTGAGGCCAGGGCTGGGCACCCCGAGGGTCAGGGCTTAGGGCGCTGCCTCAGGAGGTGAGTGTGAGCACAGAGCCAACCTCAACTTTACTGCAGTGCCTGTTTCTAGAGCCCAAGCCTCGTGACACGCTCTCCGTGCCAGAACGAGCTCTGCAGGCTGCTCCCACTGCTGTGTCCACTCCCAGAGGCTCCTCAGAAACCTCACGGCCCTGCACCCACTGCCCCTCCAAACCCACCAAAACCCCTTGGGCAAGAACGGAGGGAGTTCAGGAGGAGGCGGGGGAGAGAGAGACGGGTCTGAGGGCAGGCACAGGTGGGAGAACCCCACACCACTCACTCTCCACGATGGTCTTGCGCCCCGTGCCGTCGTCGTTGATCTGCTGGATGTTACCAAAGTGGATGTCGCTGTAGAAGATGCGGTTGCTGCCCTTGGAGCCGTAGCGGTAATCGAAGGCCAGGGCGATGACATTTTTCATGTGCTCCGCGTCCTCGAAGGGCTTGATGGGCGCGTTGAGGTTGTTCTCGTCCGAGAGGTGGATGCTCTTGAGGATGGTGCGCTCCGAGTAGAGCAGGTACCCGTCGTAGTCGCGGCAGCTCACGCCGTCCTCCGACAGCATCCCGTGGGCGCAGGCGCACGTCCTCTGCCCGCCGCCGCGGAACAGGCACAGCTGCTGGCAGCCCCCGTTGTTCTGGGCACAGATGTTGGTGCCTGGTTGGGGGACAGGGGGATTGGGTGAGGGACTGGGCAGGATGCACCCACTCAGCCAATTTCAGCACTCAGCGCTCCCGGAGGAAGAAACGGGCTCAAACCATGGCACAACATGGATCCAACAGGGACAGAGTGACCCATTTGTTTCCATCCCTGTTCCCCACACAAGGAGCTGCCCCCCATGCTCAGACCTACCCTTCTGCCTGGCCCGGTTGAAGACTTTGATGTCCTTGAGCTGCACGCCGATCCCAGTCCGCAGGGACACCGACTCGGTGGCGTTGTCCTTGTTGCCTCTTTTGATGGAGCCGTTGGCGTGAGTCCTGCAGGAGGACAGGGTCACCGAGTGACCAGCACAGGACCCTTCCCCACCTTGCCATAGCACCCACCAGCCCCCTCCACACAGCCCCCAGCCCCCTTGGCACCGCACCTGTCGCTCCAGTAAATGTATTCCTCAAAGACAGACACGGAGAACATGTCCATGTTGTTGCTGGACAGGACAACCTCCCGGTTCTCGCCCGTCTCCAGGTCAATCCGTTCGATTTTGTCTGTCCGGGCATCACACCAGTACAGCTTCCCATCCTGTGGGGATGAGAGAACATCCCAGTCGGTGTAGGGACAGCACTACCCTCTGCACCTCTGGCAGGATATGCTGGGGTTCAGACCACCCTGGACAACCCTCCTGAGACTCTGGAGCTCCAAGGAGGGCAGCCATGTCCCCACCAGCAGGACACGGCCACAAGGGACCTTTGGGACTGGTACCACCCTCCCAGATGCCAACTGTACCTCGTAGTCCACGGAAATCCCGTTGGGCCAACTGATGCTGACGTTGACCAGCACCATCCGCTCGGTGCCGTCCAGGCGCGAGCGCTCGATGCGGGGGTACTGCCCCCATTCTGTCCAGAACAGGTACCTGAGGGGACAGCAGGGATGTCACCACAGGGATGTCACCACAAGGAGCAGCATTGGCCATTTGGGTAAAGGAAAAACACCACTCCATTCATGCCCCCACACTGGGGCCTCAGTCCAGACCCTGCCCACTCACAGACCCGGCATCACATCCCCTGCACTCAATCCCTCCCCAGATCCAAACACCTCTGCCCTCCCTGGGTCTCTGTCCACAGCTGGAGCCAGTCTGAGGAGGCTCCACTTGGATTTTCTGAGGTGCTGGCACCCCTCAGGTCCCAAGGAATTCAGCCCATCAGTGAAAGGAGAGTTAAATCCAAGGTTTGGACTCCTTGGTATGGCAGGAGACCTGTGAGACCTTCCCTGCTGTGTGCCCACACACAGCTCTGCCAGGAGGTGCGGGGGTCTCACCCTGTGCCCACCCCACAGGTGATTGCCCTCTCTGGGGTGGTGTCTCACCCCTTCTCTGGATGGACCGTGATGGCCCGTGGCTTGTCCAGCCCCTGCGAGATGACCACGTAGCGGAAGGACCCGTTCAGCCTGGCCACCTCGATGACATCAAAGCCCTGGTCCGTCCAGTAGATGTTTCCTGCAAGAGGGGACGGTGAACCCCCACACAAGCCCCACTGCCCCTGCTGCCCTCACCCCCAGAGCCCAGTCCCACCAGCAATCCAGTCCACGGCGATGCCCTCCACACGGCCAATGCCGTTGGTCACCACGTCCTCACGCCACGTCTGGTCCCGCTTGGCTCGACTGATGGTGCTCAGGCCCATGTCCACCCAGTAAATCGTGTCATTCTCTAAAAGGGACAAAGAGGCAGGAGGGGACGAGTCAGTGACCACCTCTGGTCACTCCAGAATGGTAAAAACCCACACCCCAAGTCCCCAAAATCCTCCCTCACCCAGCGCTGCCGAGGGGGTGTTCCAGGGCAAAGCGCTGCCAAAGGGGGGTCTGGTGATGTTCCCCTCATGCTCCCTGTCCCCTGTTCTGTTCCCAGCCCCCCGTGATGTTCCCAGCCCCACATCACCTGCATGGAAGTCGATTCCCACAGCCAGGGAGGTCCCCGACACCGGCACGAGGGCGTCTGACTTGTCATTGGGGTCCAGGGGAATGCCCCGGATCCCCTCGTGCACCGAGTACAGGAGGAAGGAGCCAACACCTGTGACACAGAGACACTCAGACACCCAAAACCCACAAGCTGTTCCTCCATCATGGAAAATTGTGACAGAGAAGGAGAATGGGCCAGGCAAGGTTCTCCAGGCTCAGCACAGACCTCCCTGGGGGCTGCAACCCCCGGCGCAGCCCATTCCAGGTCCTGCCCTGCTCCAGGGGGGCACCAGCAAAGCCTCTTCCCACCACCCACCACCCCCACCCCGTGCTGGCAAAGGCTCCACGGCGCATCTGGGTCAGGGCAGCACTTGTTATTCAGCCCCTGCCCTGACCCAGATGGTGCAGAGCTCTGCCAACCCCCTGAAAACCACCCGGAACACTTTGCACACAAACAGCCTTTGAGAGGCCCTGGCAGTGTCCAGGGGGACGGCAGTGGGGACGGGGGATCTGCAGAGTGAGAGCTGTGCCTGGCCCTGCTCCCTGTGAGCCAAACCCGCTGCCCACAGCGAGGGTCCCACCTCTCCCTGGGGGGGTCCCACTGTGCTGTCCCACTCCCCTTCTCCAGTGACACCCTCGGTGGTCAGGCAGTGCCCCCACGCTCATCAGGGACAGCCCATGCAAGGATCTTGCCACCTGAGCCCACAACCCCTCCAAACCGCTCAGTGTCCCTCTGGTCCCCAGATGCAGGGAGGAGGAGCCCATGTGCAGCCTGAGTGAGGGGTCACCACAGGCATGGCCAGGGTGGCCACAGGGTCTCACTGCACCCAGGGGTGATTCAGGGAGGGGACAGGGACAAGCACCCACCTTCACAGGACTGCTGCCCGCTCTTGAGGCTGTAGCCTGCAGTGCACATGCAGGAGCGGGAGGTCTCTGAGGTGGGCAGGCACAGCTGAGAGCAGTCCCCGTTGTTTTGGCTGCAGGGATTGGTGCCACCTGTGGCAGAGGAAAGGAGGTGAGGAGCTACAGGAGGCCAGGGTGCACCCACCAGGGCTGGGGGGCAGCAGGGGCAGCACCCACATGAGGTGTGGGTGCCCTGCACCAGCCAGCACAGACTTGGCACAAGGGGAAGGGCCAGGTTTGGGTCAGTTGTCAGGGATGGAGCCACCACGGAGGGGTTGAGCACTGCCCAGCCCCACGGGCTCTGCCCCAGGACCCCACACTGACCTTGCTGGACACTCTCATCATACACCTTCATGTGCATCACCAACGTGGTGCTGTTGCGCAGCACCGTCACCTCCGTCCCGTCCTTCTTGTTGCAGGTGCCCATCCTCTCAGAGGCCTGGTCAGCCCACCACAGCTTGTCCCCTGTGAGGGAGAAGGCAGGAGCATGTGACAGCATTCCCAGTTCCCTCCCAACCCAGCTGAGGTGGGCAGGAGAGTTTGGAAAAGGCCAGGAGACAGGGAATGATGTCCCCCTTTGCAGCCCTCACCCATGATGGCCAGGGCGGTGGCCTTGCTCAGCTGGCTCCTCACAGACTCGATCACCTCCAGGTTGCTGCCATCCAGGTCACACCTGTTGATGGTGCCGTTGCCAGAGCTGATCCAGTACAGTTTGCTCTCAGGATAGTCGATGGCCAGGCCTGGAAAGGACGGGAATGTCACCACAGTGGTGGCACAAAGGGAGCGTCACAGAGGTGGCATGGGATGGGATGGGATGGGATGGGATGATGGGATGGATGGGATGGGATGGGATGGGATGGGATGGGATGGGATCGATGGGATGGGATGGGATGGGATGGGATGGGATGAATGGGATGGGATGGGATGAATGGGACAGGATAGGATGGGATGGGATGGGATGAATGGGATGGGATGGGATCGATGGGATGGGATGGGATGGGATCAATGGGATAGGATGGGATCAATGGGATGGCATGGCATGGCATGGCATGGGATCAATGGGATGGGAAGGGATGGCATGGCATGGGAAGGGATGGCATGGCATGGCATGGCATGGCATGGCATGGCATGGCATGGCATGGCATGGCATGGCATGGGAAGGGATGGCATGGCATGGCATGGCATGGCATGGCATGGCACGGGATGGGATGGAAAGAGCAGGT
>OU383802.1:30720-102472 GCA_910950805.1 Acrocephalus scirpaceus scirpaceus
GCACCAGGCCATCCACCATAGCACCATGGCCATCACCAGAGGCTCCATTGGGCACCAGGGGCATTGCCCGAGGCACCAGGGGCATCACCAGAGGCACCAGGGCCATCACCAGAGGCACCAGGGGCATCACCAGAGGCACAGGGGGCATCGCCAGAGGCACCAGGGGCATTGCCAGAGGCACCAGGGGCATTGCCCAAGGCACAGGGGAGAGGATGGGGGCATTTCCAGTGTCCAGAGCAGCAGCCCCTGGGGCTCACAGCCCTCTGGAGGGGGCAGGTTTGGGGGCTCAGGGGGGCCAGGTTGGGGTGTCTGGTGCATGTTGATCTATGCACTAACCGGTAGGCTTTGGACAGTTCTTTTCGTCAGAGCCATCCCCACAATCTTTTTCTGAAACACAGAACCACCAGACAGGAGCGTGGGCACGGTGACAAACACAACACAGCACAGTGACAAACACGGCACACGCACAGCGGGTGGCACAGAGACACCAGGACGTGGACACGGACACGGACACGGACACACAGAGGCACCAGGCAGCCTGGGAGGCGAGACCAGAAGCAGTGGAGGGTGCTGGGGGGCAGCCAGGGTGGGGGGACCCTCGTGGTGCTGCTGCTCCTGCCCCAGACACTTGGCGAGGTTCAGGGCTCCACACCACGGCCTGGCTGCCACAGTGGGGGATCCCAGGAGAAGGGACCATCCCTTGGCAGGGTCAGCCCCAAGCGAGCTCAGGGAGGCTCCAGGGAGAGCCCTGCACCCACAGCTCTGCTCAGCCTGCTCTAATTATTCCTAACAAGGCCGAGCGGCTCAAAGACTGATATAAACTTGTGGGAAAGGAAAGCAACCTTGGGGCAAACCCTCTGTCCCAGGCCTGGCCCTGGAAAGATCCAAGGGCAGATGGGAGCTGGCTGGGAGAGCTCTCCTGCCTTCCCTGGGGCTGCAAGGCTTGGCTCAGCTCCGAGAGCAGCTCTGGCCATGCCACACTTGGTTCCAGCACCAGGGCAAAGTTTTGGAAACCTTGCAAAGGATGTCTGGAACAATCCCTACCAGGTTATTCCTGCAGCTCTCCCTGCCCCAGCACAGCCAAGGGAAATACGGGGCTGGGGGCTGCAGAATGGGCTCAGCTTTGGCTCACACCTGCTCCCCTTGAGGCATGAGCTCTGAGAACTGGCCCAAATTGCCAAAACGGGGTCCCTGCAAGGCTGCACCCCCTCCTCGGGTCTCGCCATCCCCTCCAGAGCTCCACAGGGCCGGGTCCTCACCGTTGTCACAGCGCCAGTTGATGTTGATGCAGCGCCCGTTGTTGCAGGTGAACTGGGTCAGGGGGAAGCAGGTCGGGTAGGCTGCAGAGGAGGCAGAGGCACCATCAGAACAGGGGACACCTCGTGTGCACCCCAACCCTCACAGCCCCGGGGAGCGCCCCATTGCTCCCAGTGCCCCCCAGTGCTCCCAGTCCCAGCTCACCACATGAGGCAGACTCGTCAGAGCGGTCCCCGCAGTCATCGTCCAGGTCACACGTCCAGGAGATGGGGATGCAGCGGCCGCTGGCGCAGGAGAACTGGTTGGGGGAGCAGGTCCGGGCTGGCCAGGAGGGACAGATGGAGTGTTAGTGGCCCACGGTACTTGGTTTTGTCAGGGGATGGTGAGGAACAACCCCCGGGGCTCCTGTGAGGCCCAGGTGCAAAGCCAAGGTGCAGGTGCATGTGAGACCCCAAAACCTCAGGCTGTGGCTCAGCACAGGCTCTGCTGCGACTCCCTGAGGACAAGGCAGGGTCCTCACCTGAGCAGGTGGAGTTGGACTCGTCCTCGTTGTTCCCGCAGTCGTTGTCCCCGTCGCAGAGCCAGCGGTTGGGGATGCAGCGGTTGTTCTTGCACTTGAAGCGGTCCGAAGGGCAGGTGTGCTGGTCTGTGGGGGAACCACACTCAGGACCTGCCCCCCATCCCATCCCATCCCATCCCACCCCACTTCATCCCATCCCATCACATTGATCCCATCCCATCCCATCTCAACCCATCCTATCCCATCATCCCATCTCATCCCATCCCATCCCATCCCATCCCATCCCAACCCATCCCAACCCATCCCATCCCATCCCATCCCATCCCATCTCATCTCAACCCATCCTATCCCATCATCCCATCCCATCCCACCCCATCCCATCCCATCCATCCCATCATCCCATCCCATCCCATCCCATCCCATCCCACCCCATCCCATCCCATCCCATCCCATCCCATCCCATCCCATCCCATCCCATCCCGTCCCGTCCCATCCCACCTCATCCCATCCCATCCCATCCCACCCCATCCCATCCCATCCATCCCATCTCATCCCATCCCATCTCATCCTATCCCACCCCCTCCCATCAGTCCCATCCCATCCCATCCCATCCCATCCCATCCCATCCCATCCCATCCCATCCCATCCCATCCCATCCCATCCCATCCCATCCCATCCCATCCCATCCCATCCCATCCCATCCCTCCTCTACATCCAACGAAGAGAAAAAACTGCAACAGAAAAGGGCTGGAGCCTCAAACTTGGGATCAGAATCTCAATCAACATTTTCCTCCTGTACCTCTTTCTCTCCTCAAGTTGGAGAGGGGACAGAGGGGTCCTGGCTACCCAATTCTGCCCCAACCACTGCCCCCACATCTGGGGGAGCCTTGGCCCAAATCCCACCGTGCAGGGGGGTCACTCACGGCAGAGCTCGGGTGCTTCATCGCTGTTGTCCAGGCAGTCGTTGTCCCCGTCGCATTTCCAGCGCTCCTGGATGCAGCGGTTGTTCTTGCAGGCGAACTCCCCCGGCTGGCACTGCGGCGGGGGGATGTAGGATGGATTGGCTGCCAGGGGGAAAACACAGGCAGGATTTTAACCAGGCGACCAAGCACAGCTTCCCATGGGGAAAGAGATTCCCCACAAGTTTCCCAGTGCAACCTACCCTGGCAGGTGACAGAGTCTGCCCCCAAGATCTGGTCCTCGGCGCAGGCGCACTGACGGCCCCGGGGGGTGGCCAGGCACAGGCTGCTGCAGCCCCCGTTGTTGACACGGCATTTGTTGGAGCCCACTGTGGAGGCAAAGGGGTGAGGAGATGGCACCTAAGTGTCCAGAGACCCCTGAAGATCCAGGAGAATCGTCTCATGGATTCCCTCAACAGCAGCCACAGCTGGAAGCCAGCTGGAGACCCCAGGAGAGCCCACAGGGGACACAGAGCCTGATGGAATTAGGCTGGGAAAAAGACAGAAGGCTGGAAGGGCAGGGAATGAACAGGAAAGAAATCCAAGGAGCACGGGGACAGCTAAAAGGAAATAAAAAGATGTGGGGGGCTGCTTAGGCAGCTCAGACTTGGCCCCCAGCCCCATCCTCCAAGCCCAAAGAGGGAAGGCTGGAAGGGCAGGGCACGAACAACAGGAAAGAAAACCAAGGAGCACGGGGACAGCTAAAAGGAAACAAAAAGAGGTGGGGGGCTGCTTAGGCAGCTCAGACTTGGCCCCCAGCCCCATCCCTCCAAGCCCAAAGAGGGAAGGCTGGAAGGGCAGGGAATGAACAGGAAAGAAAACCAAGGAGCACGGGGACAGCTAAAAGGAAACAAGAAGATGTGGAGGGCTGCTTAGGCAGCTCAGACTCAGCCCCCCAGCCCCACCCCTCCAAGCCCAGCCCCTCGTGCCCTCGCACCTTGCTGCTGCTGCGCGTCGTACATGCGGATCTCGAAGATGGGCGGGCGCTCGTTGCGGAGCAGGCTCACGGCCTTGGAGGTCTGGTCCAGCCGGTAGATGCTGCCGCTGCGGTACTCGGTCCAGAACAGAAAGTTGCTGTAGTGGCACAGCCCGAAGGCGTGGTTCAGCTCCGGGCCCTCATACACCACCTGCGGGTGTGGGGAGGTGGAGAGGCTCCGTTAGATGGGGTGGGCACGCAGGGACAGGGACAGGGTGACAGGAGAGGGGAGAGGGGAGAGGGGAGAGGACGCATAGGGAGAGGAGAGAGGGGAGAGGACGCATAGGGAGAGGAGAGAGGGGAGAGGACGCATAGGGAGAGGAGAGAGGGGAGAGGAAAGGAAAGGAAAGGAAAGGAAAGGAAAGGAAAGGAAAGGAAAGGAAAGGAAAGGAAAGGAAAGGAAAGGAAAGGAAAGGAAAGGAAAGGAAAGGAAAGGAAAGGAAAGGAAAGGAAAGGAAAGGAAAGGAAAGGAAAGGAAAGGAAAGGAAAGGAAAGGAAAGGAAAGGAAAGGAAAGGAAAGGAAAGGAAAGGAAAGGAAAGGAAAGGAAAGGAAAGGAAAGGAAAGGAAAGGAAAGGAAAGGAAAGGAAAGGAAAGGAAAGGAAAGGAAAGGAAAGGAAAGGAAAGGAAAGGAAAGGAAAGGAACGGGGAGGGGAGGGGAGGAGAGGAGAGGAGAGGAGAGGAGAGGAGAGGAGAGGAGAGGAGAGGAGAGGAGAGGAGAGGAGAGGAGAGGAGAGGAGAGGAGAGGAGAGGAGAGGAGAGGAGAGGGAGAGGAGAGGAGAGGAGAGGAGAGGAGAGGAGAGGAGAGGAGAGGAGAGGAGAGGAGAGGAGAGGAGAGGAGAGGAGAGGAGAGGAGAGGAGAGGGGCCACAGCTCAGCTGCCCCAGTGCTGTGGGTGATCCCAGGGCCATGGGACCCCCACTCGCCTTCCGATCGGTGCCATTGAGATAAACCATCTCGATGCGGTCGTAGAAAGCATCCACCCAGTACAGGATCTTGGCTGGGATGTCCAGGCTCAGCCCGTTGGGCCACAGGACAGTCTTGGAGGTGATGAAGATGTGGCGGTTGGAACCGTCCATCCAGGCTCTCTCGATCTTGCCCCTCTTGCTGTCCTTGGGATCCTCCTCCCAGTCTGTCCAGTACATCCACCTGCCACGGACACTAAGCTGAGCCCTGGCCTGGCCACCACAGCTCGTGACAAGACCCAACCACATCCCTGTGGCCCTGCCAGCCAGCCCTGCCCACCCAGGCACACGCACCCATTCAGGGGGTCCACCACGATGGCGCGGGGGTGCGTCATCTTCCCCTCAATCAGCGTCTTCCGTGTCTGGGCGGCCTTTTCCAGCCGTGCCACACTGATTGTCTTCTTGGGGCCATCATCTGTCCAGTAGAGGTTGTTCCCCATCCAGTCCACGGCGATTCCCTCCACATTGTGGATGCCTTTGGGGGAAAAGCAGAGTGGGTTCATCACCAGTCAGGAGAAGAAAAGAAAACAGCCCCAAACGGTGCCTGACTGTGACCCAAACCAATGGGGATGATGGATGCCCAGCCCCATGGGCACCACGGCCACGCACCGTCCTTCAGGATGGTCTCCCGCTCCGTGCCATCGATCTTCTGGCGCCCGATGAGGTAGCTGGTGGTGTCAGCAAAGTAGATGAAGCCGGTCTCGGCGTGGAAATCCAAGGCCCGGGGGTTCATGAGGTTCTCGATGGGGATCATGTGCTCATCCGGCACCTTGGCACCCATGTCCATCCCACGGATGATGCCGGGACGCCCCTTCCCGTACACCAGGAACAGCTCGTGCTCGGGCTCTGTGGGGAGACAGGGACAGCAGGGTCAAGGCAGTGCTATGGGGGTGGCACGTGGCACTGGGGCTGTTGTGGGGTCACAGCAGAGAACACAGAGCTCTGTGCCCCCTCAGGAAGGTCAGCGCTCACTTTTGCAGGATTTCCCATCGCTGCCCAGGCTGAACCCGGAGCGGCACCGGCAGGTCCGGCTCTTGTGGCTGTTCCCCAGCAGGCAGATGTCCGAGCAGCCTCCCGGCTTCCCAAACTGATCTGGCTCACAGGCGTGGCTCCTCACTGCAACACAGAGAGGGGCTGCAGCAGCTGGGGACACGGTGGGGACAGGGAGAACAGCGGGGACAGGGACACAGGGCTGCAACCATGGGGATGTGGGGATGCTTTCATGGGTTCTCCCTGGGCTTTAGGGGGGCTCATTCCTCTCAGGAGCCAGTCAGGGAAGGGCTGAGCACAGCACAGAGATGGGAAAGGACTTTCCCATGGGAAGGATCCAGCACGTCTCCACCACAGCCACACTGCCCCATCCTGCTGCACCGGCAGGACAAGCCCTGGGAGCGGGGAGAGCCAGCACCACCCGGAGAGCCCCTTAATCACATTCCTTCCCCTCTCTGAAATCTCCTGATTAATTTTATATTCTGGAAAATGCCGAGCCAGGCTGCAGACGCTAAGAGGATTTTAAAGGAGTAAATTGATTAACTGCAGGAAGGTGCTGGGGGTGGAGTGGGCAGGCAGGGATGGATGCAGGGAGGGATCGGTGCAGCACCAGAGACTTTCAACTTCCCTGGAAATCCCTCGGTGCTTGGGAGCACCGGGGTGAACGTGCTGGCACTGGGGACAGAGAGTGAGAGGGACCATTAATATTTTAAGATGCCACATCTGCTCCCACATCTCTGTACTCTCCATGATCCATCAACCACGTGGCGCAGCTCTCACAGGAAGAGACACAGCTCTAGCAGGAAAAGGGGGCACCCCAGCATGTTCAGCACCCCCAGGGGGCTGGGGAGCAGGAATCTCAGAATCCTTGAGGTTGGAAAAGATCTCCAAGATCACTGAGTCCAATCCCCACCTTGTCAACCCAACCAGAGAACTGAGTGCCACATCCAGGGACGGAGACTCCCCCACCTCCCTGAGCAGTCCCTTCCAATGCTTCCCATGGAAAAATCCTTCCTGAAATCCCACCCCAGCCCCTCAGCTGAGGAACCAGGGAGCTGTTATGCCCCAGTCAGGGTCCCACCTGTGGGCTGGCGCCGCTGGTGGTAGATGTGCAGCGCTCCACCCTTGTCCACCCTTGTCACCACCTGGTACTCGGTGCTGTTGAAGCGGTTGACGCGGATGACGCTGGTTTTCTGCTGGGCGTTGGCGTTGTCCGAGTTGGTGGCGTACAAATAATTCTCAAACACGGTCAGCCCATACAGGTGTTCAATCTGGAAGGCACCAGGTGGGCGTTCACAAGGGATTTAGGAGTTTTGAGAGCCCTGATCCCACCCCATGGCTCTTGTGTGTGGGCCCTGATGTTTCTGAGTCTGAGAAAAATTTTTAGCCTGCTGGTTGCTAACTTCTTTCCCAAGGGAAAACTTCTCAACGAGGTTTCTTCTCAAAACAATCTTGTAAAAATAACTATTCTTTCTCAAAACAATCTTTCCCCAGGTGGTGTTTTGCTGTTTGTCTAGTTTAACCAATGGGTTTAGAGAGGCGTCGTTCCTATTCACCAATCATGTTGAGTTTGTATTGTAAAAGCTTATAAAACAGTTGTAAGAATTAGACAATAAAGCTTTCTGTGTTTTTGCCTTCTGAGAATTTGGAGTTCTTCATCTTTCTTTCGTGTCTAACAGCAACACTTGTGCATCAGCATGGTCTTGTTCATCAATGGCACAAGATCATCCTTGGCAGGACCATGCTCAGCACGTTGCTGCACTGCTAAAGTCACAAGGGCAGAGCAGCGGCACCCAGGACACCGAGCTCTGACACCAACCCTCACCCCCAAACCAACCCTCACCCCCAAACCCACTCACCAGGATGCCCTGGATGATGGTGTGCCTGTTCTTGCCCTCGTAGTCCACCACCTCGATGTAGTCCAGGTAGGCATCAGCCCAGTACACCAGGCGGTTCACCAGGTCCAAGGTGATGCCGTGAGGGAAGACGATCTTGCTGTCCACCAGCTTGGTGCGGTTCTGCCCGTCCATGTCGCAGCGCTCCACCTTGGGGATCTGCCCGTAGTCGGTGAAGAACACCTTGCTGTGAGAGAAGAGCACAGGAGGGAGCTCAGAGCCGGGATGAGCTCTGGGAAATGGAGGATATGGATGTGTGGATTCCTACAGGGATGGTTCTGGTCCTGCACAGAGTTCCCAGGAGCTTCAGAGGTGTTGGTGTCACTGAAAGAGGCCCACACGCACACGTGGGGGTGTACATGTTAAAACACAACTTGAGGCAGCTGCCTGTGCATCCCAGAGCTGTCCTGACTGCCCGTAGTTGGTGAAGAACACCTTGCTGTGAGAGAAGAGCACAGGAGGGAGCTCAGAGCCAGGATGAGCTCTGGGAAAAGGAGGATATGGATGTGTGGATTCCTACAGGGATGGTTCTGGTCCTGCACAGAGCTCCCAGGAGCTTCAGAGGTGTTGGTGTCACTGAAAGAGGCCCACATACACACGTGGGGTTGTTGTCCTAGGTTACAATGTAAATTGTGCCCAAGGTTTGTATTCTATCCCCATGAGTGTTGGAGCCAAGGTGGGGCAGTGTTTCCTTATCTTAACGAGCCCAACAATGCCTTGCCCATGACAAAGTTATCTCTGTTTAATGGGCCATCAAGGACCCACTGCAGGACTCATAGAATGGGATCATCCCATTGTGAGATGCTCCGCCCAGGGGGAGGAGCCAAGCATTCCCACCTGGATAAATCCAGGGTTTGGGACAGCACAGGCAGCTTTTATCCACTGGACTCCCAGAGGAGACAAGAGCTACCAGACGTTTCTACAGGAATCACTGCTTGGACAAGATCATCTCACCTGGACTGCCACTACCACCCTAACAGGGTGTCAGGTTGTATTCTGACTCTGTCAGTGGTTTTTTTTTTTGTACTATTACTTTTATTTTATTTTACTTTCCTTTATTTTCCTTTCATCTTATTAAATTGTGTTTCTGACTTGGAGACCTTCACTGGTTTTGCTTTCAAACCAGCACAGTTGTACATGTTAAAACACAACCTGAGGCAGCTGCCTGTGCATCCCAGAGCTGTCCTGCCTGCAGCAGCAGCTGCTGGAATGGCATTTTCCAACACAGCATGGCTAGAGATCAGCACTGCCACCACAGAGCCCAAAGGACTTAACTCAGTCACCTGTGAGCTTGTCTGCACCAGCCCTGCTCGAGCCTGGAGTCTCTCTCCAGGATCCTCTGCTATATTTGTTTGTTTAAATGAAATACTCCCGATTTTCTGCTCAATAACACCAGCTTTTTCCATCCGAGCCAGGAGGGAAGTGCCCATCAGGAAAGCAGCTGGTGAGGGGGGAGAATTTTCCTCTTTCCTGCTTACTCTGCTCTACCCACTATGGCCTTGGCCACACCAGCTCTCAGCTCCTGGGGGCTGGCAGCTGCCATGTGTGCCCTGAGCTGCTCCCATGATTCAGCATCCTGGCATCCAGTGGCTGGGCACAGGGGCACAAGGGAGGCTGTTTCAGCTCCCAAAAGCTGTGATCACACTGTGTGGCACGAGCTGGAAGCAGCAGCTTATCCCAAGCTGGGCCAAGTGTGTGTCCTGCAGGACTGAGCCCTGCCAGGGCAGGCTGGGTGGGAAGTGTCCCTGCAGAGAGAGCTCACAGAGGGACAGGAAATCCCCCAGCCCAGAGGGACAGGGCACCCTCACCAATTGTCCCCAAGGGCAGTGAATTAATTCCCAGCACTCACCCCATGGCTGGGTCCAGCGCAATTCCCTTGGGGTTGTACAGCTCCAGGTCCAGCAGGGTGACACAGGTGTCCCCGTTTTTGTTGCAGACGAAGATCCTGTCATCAATGTCATCCACGAAGTAGAAGTTGCCCGTGAGCCAGTCGATGGCCATCTGCTCCACATCTGGGCAGGGAGAAGGAGGGACAGGGGGTGAGGCAGGGGGGGACAGAGCCAGGAGCCCCCCAGGGCCACAAAAACCAACACAGCAGAGGAATGAGACCATGGGAGCCATGAACGCACTGGGACCTGCACCTGTACCAAGGATCTGCCCTGGTCACCCCACGTGGAGCCACAGGGCACCCACAGGGCACCCACAGGGGCGACCACAGGGCACCCACAGCACCCACAGGGCACCCACAGCACCCACAGGGGCACCCACAGCACCCACGGCACCCACAGCACCCACAGCACCCACAGGGCACCCACAGGGCACCCACAGCACCCACAGCACCCACGGCACCCACAGGGCACCCACAGCACCCACAGCACTCACGGCACCCACAGGGCACCCACAGCACCCATGGCAACCCTGGGAGCTCCCCTGGGAGACGGGACCTGCTGTCCCCAGACAAGCCAGAGACATCGCACGCAACCAGAGAGCACCTGGTGTGAACACCAGGAGAGCACCCTGCAGGAAAACTGGGAATTTATCCTGCAGGAAAACTGGGAATTTATCCTGCAGGAAAACTGGGAATTCATCCTGCAGGAAAACTGGGAATTCACCCACAGAAAACTGAGAATTCATCCCTCAGAAAAACCAGGAATTCATCCCACAGAAACCCTGGGAATTCATCTCGCAGGAAAACTGGGAATTCATCCCACAGAAAAATTGGGAATTCATCCTGCAGGAAAACTGGGAATTCAACCTGTAGAAAACTGGGAATTCATCCTGCAGGAATACCAGCAGAGCAGGAGGAAGCTCTGCAGGGTGGGTGCTGGAGAAGGGAGCAGGGAAGGGGCTCCAAGAGCAGCACCCGGACGGGACACGTGGCAGCAGGGCGGGGACCGAGGGCAGATCCTGCTGGGCAAGGTGGGAGCAGAGCTAATCCAGAGCTGCAGGGACACCCCGGGGCCCGGAGCAGGTGAGAGACAGCACCTGGCAGCGTGTGAGTGTTTAATTAAAGCAGTGAAAGGCTGTTAAATCGGATAAACCCAACGTGCCTGAATTCCTGCCTCGACACCGGGTCAGTGCTCTGAGCTGCTCAGCCCCTCCTGTGCCCGCCAGGCCAGAGGCCGGGATGAGGGGCTGCAGCTCCTGGAGATCCCAAGAGGTTTGGAGGGCTGTCCTTTGGATTGGTGCACCCCCAGACTCCAAATCCCAAACACTGCAGCACCACAGACAGGGCAGAGCAGGGACAGGGGAACAGCAGCCATGGTCAGAAGGACCCAGAGGTCAGAGGGACCCAGAGAGACCTGGAGGAAGGAGCAGGGATGGGGCACAGCAGCCCCCAGTCCCAAATCCTGAGGCCAGCAGGATCCAGAAAGCTTTGGAGGAGCAAGGGATAGGGCACAGCAGCCTCTCAGTCCCAGCATCCTGAGGCCAGCAGGATCCAGAGAGCTTTGGAGGAGCAGGGATGGGGCACAGCAATCCCCCAGTCCCAAATCCTGAGGCCAGCAGGATCCAGAAAGATCTGGAGGAGCAGGGATGGGGCACAGCAGCCTCAATCCCAGCATCCCAAGGCCAGCAGGATCCAGAGAGTCCTGGATGAGCAGGGATGGGGCACAGCAGCCTCACAGTACAAAATCCTGAGGCCAGCAGGATCCAGAAAGATTTGGAGGAGCAGGAATGGGCCACAGCAGCCTCTCAGTCCCAGCATCCTAAGGCCAGCAGGATCCAGAGAGCTCTGGAGGAGGAGGAATGAGGCACAGCAACCCTCCAGTCCCAATATCCGAAGGCCAGCAGGATCCAGAGAGCTTTGGAGGAGCAGGGATGGGGCACAGCAACCCCACAGCCCAAACACCCTGAGGTCAGAGGGACCTGGACAAGCCTTGGAGGAACAGAGACAGAGCAGAGCAACCTCCCAGCCCCAGCACTCCAAGGCCAGCAGAACCTGGATGGCTCTGGAGGAGCAGGGATGGGGCACAGCAATTCCTCAGTCCCAGCACCCTAAGGCCAGCAGGATCCAGAAAGCTTTGGAGGAGCAGGAATGGGGCACAGCAGCCTCAATCCCAGCATCCCAAGGCCAGCAAGATCCAGAGAGTCCTGGATGAGCAGGGATTCCTGAGGCCAGCAGGATCCAGAGAGCTTTGGAGGAGCAGGGATGGGGCACAGCAAACCCCAGTCCCAAATCCTGAGGCCAGCAAGACCTGGACAGCTCTGGAGCAGCAGGGATGATGCACAGCAGCCCCACAGCCCAAACACCCTGAGGTCAGAGGGACCTGGACAAGCCTTGGAGGAACAGAGACAGAGCAGAGCAACCTCCCAGCCCCAGCACTCCAAGGCCAGCAGGACCTGGACAGCTCTGGAGGAGCAGGGATGGGGCACAGCAACCCCTCAGCTCCAGCACCCCCAAGGCCAGCAGAACCTGGATGGCTCTGGAGGAGCAGGGATGGGGCACAGCAGCCCCCCAGTCCCAAATCCCGAGGCCAGCAGGATCCAGAAAGATTTGGAGGAGCAGGAATGGGCCACAGCAGCCTCTCAGTCCCAGCATCCCAAGGCCAGCAGGATCCAGAGAGTCCTGGATGAGCAGGGATTCCTGAGGCCAGCAGGATCCAGAGAGCTTTGGAGGAGCAGGGATGGGGCACAGCAACCCCTCAGTCCCAACATCCCAAGGCCAGCAGGATCCAGAGGGCCCTGGAGGAGCAGGGATGGGGCACAGCAACCCCTCAGTCCCAGCACCTCCAAGGCCAGCAGGATCCAGAGAGCTCTGGAGGAGCAGGGATAGGGCACAGCAGCCTCAATCCCAGCATCCCAAGGCCAGCAAGATCCAGAGAGTCCTGGATGAGCAGGGATTCCTGAGGCCAGCAGGATCCAGAGAGCTTTGGAGGAGCAGGAATGGGGCACAGCAAACCCCAGTCCCAAATCCTGAGGCCAGCAAGACCTGGACAGCTCTGGAGCAGCAGGGATGATGCACAGCAGCCCCACAGCCCAAACACCCTGAGGTCAGAGGGATCTGGACAAACCTTGGAGGAACAGAGACAGAGCAGAGCAACCTCCCAGCCCCAGCACTCCAAGGCCAGCAGGACCTGGACAGCTCTGGAGCAGCAGGGATGGGGCACAGCAGCCTCTCAGTCCCAGCACTCCAAGGTCAGCAGGATCCAGAAAGTCCTGGAGGAGCAGGGATGGGGCACAGCAACCCCTCAGTCCCAGCACCTCCAAGGCCAGCAGGATCCAGAAAGATCTGGAGGAGCAGGGATGGGGCACAGCAGCCCCACAGCCCAAACACCCTGAGGTCAGAGGGACCTGGACAAGCCTTGGAGGAACAGAGACAGAGCAGAGCAACCTCCCAGCCCCAACACTCCAAGGCCAGCAGGACCTGGACAGCTCTGGAGGAGCAGGGATGGGGCACAGCAACCCTCCAGTCCCAAATCCTGAGGCCAGAAGGATCCAGAAAGATCTGGAGGAGCAGGGATGGGGCACAGCAGCCTCAATCCCAGCATCCCAAGGCCAGCAGGATCCAGAGAGTCCTGGATGAGCAGGGATGGGGCACAGCAGCCTCCCAGTACAAAATCCTGAGGCCAGCAGGATCCAGAAAGATTTGGAGGAGCAGGAATGGGCCACAGCAGCCTCTCAGTCCCAGCATCCCAAGGCCAGCAGGATCCAGAGAGTCCTGGAGGAGCAGGGATGGGGCACAGCAGCCCCCCAGTCCCAAATCCTGAGGCCAGCAGGATCCAGAGAGCTTTGGAGGAGCAGGAATGGGGCACAGCAATCCCACAGTCCCAACATCCCAAGGTCAGCAGGATCCAGAAAGCTCTGGAGGAGCAGGGATAGGGCACAGCAGCCTCAATCCCAGCATCCCAAGGCCAGCAAGATCCAGAGAGTCCTGGATGAGCAGGGATTCCTGAGGCCAGCAGGATCCAGAGAGCTTTGGAGGAGCAGGGATGGGGCACAGCAAACCCCAGTCCCAAATCCTGAGGCCAGCAAGACCTGGACAGCTCTGGAGCAGCAGGGATGATGCACAGCAGCCCCACAGCCCAAACACCCTGAGGTCAGAGGGACCTGGACAAGCCTTGGAGGAACAGAGACAGAGCAGAGCAACCTCCCAGCCCCAGCACTCCAAGGCCAGCAGGACCTGGACAGCTCTGGAGGAGCAGGGATGGGGCACAGCAACCCCTCAGCTCCAGCACCCCCAAGGCCAGCAGAACCTGGATGGCTCTGGAGGAGCAGGGATGGGGCACAGCAGCCCCCCAGTCCCAAATCCCGAGGCCAGCAGGATCCAGAAAGATTTGGAGGAGCAGGAATGGGCCACAGCAGCCTCTCAGTCCCAGCATCCCAAGGCCAGCAGGATCCAGAGAGTCCTGGATGAGCAGGGATTCCTGAGGCCAGCAGGATCCAGAGAGCTTTGGAGGAGCAGGGATGGGGCACAGCAACTCCCCAGTCCCAACATCCTAAGGCCAGCAGGATCCAGAGGGCCCTGGAGGAGCAGGGATGGGGCACAGCAACCCCTCAGTCCCAGCACCCCAAGGCCAGCAGGATCCAGAGAGCTCTGGAGGAGCAGGGATAGGGCACAGCAGCCTCAATCCCAGCATCCCAAGGCCAGCAAGATCCAGAGAGTCCTGGATGAGCAGGGATTCCTGAGGCCAGCAGGATCCAGAGAGCTTTGGAGGAGCAGGAATGGGGCACAGCAAACCCCAGTCCCAAATCCTGAGGCCAGCAAGACCTGGACAGCTCTGGAGCAGCAGGGATGATGCACAGCAGCCCCACAGCCCAAACACCCTGAGGTCAGAGGGATCTGGACAAGCCTTGGAGGAACAGAGACAGAGCAGAGCAACCTCCCAGCCCCAGCACTCCAAGGCCAGCAGGACCTGGACAGCTCTGGAGCAGCAGGGATGATGCACAGCAACCCCCCAGTCCCAACATCCCAAGGTCAGCAGGATCCAGAAAGATCTGGAGGAGCAGGGATGGGGCACAGCAACCCCTCAGTCCCAGCACCCCAAGACCAGCAGGATCCAGAAAGTCCTGGAGGAGCAGGGATGATGCACAGCAGCCCCCAGCCCCAAGGACCCAAAGGTCAGCGAGACCCAGACAGCCCCAGTGGAGCAAGGCCAGACATCACTGAATTATTAACCAACGCAGCAGCTCGGGAGGGAAAACATGAATCAAGCCAGGAGGTTTTGCAATGCCCCCGGGGTTCACCTCGGCCACGCCGAGTCCGTCCACACTTCCAGGATGGGATGAAGCCACGGAGAATTCGGGGTGCACAAACCCCAACCCCCATCCCTGAGCTATCCAACCCAGCCCTTCACGTCCCAGCTGTGGCCCTGGGGACGGGGATGGGGACACGCAGCCAGCGGTGATGCCGACAGTGACCCCCCCCTCCTCCGGAAGGGTGAGGCCGCGGCGCCCGCAGCCACCACCCGGCGTGAGGCAGCTCGTAAAAACAAGTGGAAACAGCCCGAGCCAAGGAATGAGCATCAACCCCAAACTGCGGCTGGTTCAGGGCTCCCAATGCACTGCCCAACGTGCTGGGGCTGGCACAGGGCTCGGGGGGCTTCTGCTCCAGCCAGGATCCCCCACCACCCCCATTCCTGGATGTGCAAAAAATCACCTAAAAATGTTCACTGGGGTGCCAAGGGCCACGTTCTGCCCCCGAGACTGAGTCCTGCTGTCACAACCAGCACCCACCACCCTCTCCTGCTCCCCACCCAGCATCCCCAAACCCCCCCCACTGTGACGTGGGGAGGGGGCGGCAGGGCCCTGCCGGGGCGAGAAACACTTCAGAGAAGGGATGTGCAAGAATTCCCCAAAAAAAGCAGGTCTTGGCTGGCGCCTGCGTGGCTGAGTCAGAGTCACAGGACCGGGGGAGCGATCCAAGCAGGGGCGGATGGGGAGCGTTGGCAGAACGGCTCAGGGGCCCTCGCCCCCCACCCAAATTTGCAGACCCCCAAATTCTCCTCCTTGAGGGGCTCCAACCATCTCTGTCCCATCACCGCCTCCCCTTTTCCATCACTTTCCTGCCACATCCCTCCGAGTTGGAGCTGAGTCCAGCCCAACACTCAAAGAGGAATCCAAAGGGAGAACGGCCAAAATAAAACCACAGGATTTCAACCCCAAACTCCCCTCACACCCATCCTGCCCCTTCCCAGGGGAGCAGAGGGTCCTGGTCCTGCTGGGGGTCTCCGGACAGGCCCCAGCTCCGAGCAGGGCAGCCCAGGGCCGGGGGGCTGGGGGTGACGCAAGCACTTGCTCCTCTCCCAGGCTGTATTTTTGCAGCTGGAAAGCATTACCCTCCTCAAAGGCTTTTGTTTTCCAGCTTTGCTCCTTCTCTCCTTGCTCACCATCCTCCCCTCTCCTTCGCAGGAATCACTTTTTATTTTTTTTTTTTATTATTATCATTATTGTTATTTTCATCATCATCATTATTATTATTTTCAGCTCTTTCTTGTAGCCTCAGCTAAACCTGGATTTCCTCTTGAACTTTTGGTGGAGGCTAATTTAGAAAACGTCTATTTTTAACCCCTGGCGTTGGCCTGCAGAAACTTTATCCCCTTCATTCTCAGTCTTTGGAGAGGGGAAGGTTGGGGGGCCTCTGTCCCCCCCCCAAAAATGAGAGCCCAGGGATGGTGCCACAGCCACCCAAGGCCATAAAAAAACACCTCAGACCCATCTGAGGGGACCAGCACGGATGAACCTGTCCCCTGGAGGGGTCGTGCATGATTTCCATGGAGAATCCAATGGGCAGAGACCACCCCCCCTCCCTCCTGCAGCCCCCCGCGGGTGCCTCTCCCCACCAATTCCCATCCTGGAATCAATCCTCCTCCTTGCTCAACCTCGGCGGGGCGTTTGCGGGCGATTGCGACACGCCGAGCTCATTTCCCAAGATTTATTTATTTGAGAGAGCGTTTGGAAAGGAGCTGGTGGGGGCAGAGAGCGGGGAATGAATGTCGGCCTTTCCAAGGCTCTTCCTGGGAGAGGCAGCCAAAAAAAAAAAAACCTCACGGGGACAGGGTCCAGACCAGCAGCCCCGCTTGGGGGGGTGGGATGGGGGGAGAGGTGGCTTTGCCAGCAAGGAGGGCAGATGGAGGGAGGATGGAGGATGAAGGAGCACCAAAAACTTCATCAAAGTTGCTCAACACGGGCGGGTTGGCGACTTCTGCAAACCCCAAAACCCACCAGCACAGATGTTTCCTGGTTTCACACCCGCCACGGCCCCGATGATCCCGACCGAGCTGTTCCTGAGGTCCCTGCCACAAAATCCGCTGTGTCACACTGGGCTTGGATTTTCCCTTTTCGTAGAATCTCGGAATGGTTTGGGTCAGGAGGGATCTTAAAAATCACCTCTGTCCCACTCCTGCTATGGGCAGGGACACCTTTCACTGTCCCAGGCTGCTCCAAGCCCCGTCCAACCTGGCCTTGGACAATTCCAGGGATGGGGCAGCCACAGCATCACTGGACCAGGGCCTCCCCACCCTCACAGGGAGGAATTTTTTCCCAAAATCTCACCTAACCCTGCTCTGTGTCATTCCCTGTGTCCTGTCACTCCAAGTTCCTGTCCCAAGTCCCTCTCTAGCTCTCCTAGAGTCTCTTCAGGCACTGGAAGAGGCTCTAAGCTCTCCCTGGAGCCTTTTCAGCTCCAGGTGAACACCCCCAGCTGCTCCCAGCCCTCAGAAAATCTCCGTGGTCTCCTCTGGCCACATCCTTCTTCTGCCAGGATCCCAGAGCTCCAGGTGGGCCAGTCCCACTCAAAGAACTCGACACAAGTGGGTCATGGATCCCACATTTCCCACTGGAGCTGCAGCCTGAGGTTCTCTCCCTCCCTTAACCCGAGTTACCCCACTCCCAGCGAGGCACTGCAGGGCTGTGGGTTTTTTGGGGAAGGAGCTTTGCTGACCCAGCACATAACTTTGCTCTGCATGAATCAGTTGCTGTGCAGTCTGCAAACACATCAATTGTGGCCTGACAGGAGGAGGAAGGAAACAAACACACAATCTTCCCTCGGATTAAACCAGGGATTTCGACAGTCCCCAAAAACAGCTGCGAGGGGGACGAGGCTGGTCCAGACTCCTGCACAGTTGAGCAAGGAAAAGGAGAAACCCCCTAAATCCACAGAAGTTCAACAAGCTCAGGAACAAACACAGCAAAAAAAAATCCCTGAATTTCAGAATCCTTGAGGTTGGAAAAACCCTCCAGGACCATCGAGTCCGACCTGTGATTGATCCCTGAGTGCCATTTCTAGTTGTACCTCGGACACCTCCAGAGATGGGCACTTCACCACCTCCCTGAGCAGCCCCTTCCAATGCCTGACAACCCTTTCCATGAAGAAATTCCTCCTGAAACGTGTGGATGTGGCACTTGGGGACACATTTCAGCGATGACTCAGTTAAAGGTTGGACTCCAAGGTCTTAGAGGGCTTTTCCAACCTTAATAATTCCATGATTCTAAGTCTGGGAGAAACTCCACTTCCCAGCTACCCCTCAAGGGAGCACTCCCAGGAGAGCAGGACAGGGATGCTGGGCAGGAGAGGTCCCAGCTCTGCTTGAAGCAGCCAGAAAAATCACTGGGCACGGAGCTTTGACACCAAATCCTCATTCCCATTCTGCTGAGGAGCATTTTCCCCCTTTCCCCAGCACATGGGGCAGAGAACAGAGATGGATCAACCTCCACTGCCAACATTTGGTTTTAAATAAAAAATAATAAAGAAATAAAGAATAAATAAAGAATATTGATGTCAAATAAGTGCACATCTATGACAACAGCCAGTCCCTGCTTCCCCAGGCTGAACCAGCCCTGACACAAACCCCAAATGCCTCAGGAGGCACCGGGAGAACCGCGGAGTCCCCGGCTCACACCAGAGCTGCCCATCCACACCAAATCCCACAGAGATCCTGCCCGGAGAGCAGCGGACACTGCTCCAGGCACGACCCACCCTGGGGGCAAGCAGGGGCCGTGGCCAACTTGCCACCCAGTGAGACAACCAGGCGGCCACCCCACGAGCCCCCCGGGCGCCCGGAGCCGCCGGCACGCGGCCTGGGCGGAAAAACAGCTTGGAAAAGTTGCCGAATGTTTCGGCTCAGGAACGGAGGCTCGTCAGGAATGCGGTCCCCAGGGCTGCTCAAATACATCGGTTTCCTACTTTTCCTTTTTTATAGGGAATGATCCGTTTGATACATTTACATAATACCATAATCTGGAGGAATTTCTGTCTTTTTTCCTCCGCAGACATCCTCTCCCCGGGAAGAACAAGACCGTCTCTGTGACGGCACAGCTCTCCGTGGATAAACACTGCTCCTGGGGACAATTTTCTTTAATTAGAAGTATGTTAACAGGACAAGCACAAAGACAAACTTCCACCCCGAAGGGCGCCGGACGGCCGGACAGACACCCCATGTGCCCCCGAGGGTCCAGCACGACCCCCCCTGCTCCCATGAACAGCCAACTCCTTGTGTCCGAGCAGGGCAGGAGGGGACGGCCACCACCACAGCCGTCACGTCAGCCTCGTTCCCTCAGCAAACCAGGCTCAAAAATAAATAAATTCACCCCCCTCCCTTCTCCAGCTAAGATGTTTCGCTGCGAGGAGGAACCGCTGGGTGGAAGCCGGTGGCCCGAGGCCAGGATGTCTGACTCGGTGCTGGGATGGATCCCTGGGGCTCTGCGCTCACTCAACGCACGCCCTGCACAAGCCAAACGTTCCTCGGGGGTGACACGGTGTCCCCCGGGCTGGGCAGGCCCCACAGAGGGACATCCCAGCCTGGGGACAGGCTGGGGAATGGCAGATGTTGGAGCATTGCCCTTCTGCAGGGAGCTCTGGGAGAAGGATCCAGACCATGTGCTCTCTGTGCCTTGGACCTTCAGGGCAGCACCATGGCTGCATCTGAAGGGGAATCGTGTCCAAGGGATGACCAACCCCTCACTGACACCATCCCCAGCTCCACAGGGTGGGGGCACCACGAACTTGCCTCTTCTTCAGGTTACATTCTGCTCCAGTGCAGCACCACAGCTGCAGCTGAAGGGGAATCGCATCCTGGCACCTCTCCAGCCCCTCACTGACACCATCCCCAGCTCCCCAGCATGGGGACACCCCAAAGTTGCCTCCTCTTCAGGCCGTGTTCTGCCCCAGTGCAGCACCACAGCTGCATCTCAAGGAGAACCATGTCCAAGGGATGACCAGCTCCTCTCCAGCCCCTCACTGACACTGTCAGGTGGGGACACCCCAAACCTGCCTCCTCTTCAGGCCATGTTCTGCCCCAGGGCAGCACCACAGCTGCATCTCAAGGAGAACCATGTCCAAGGGATGACCAGCACCTCTCCAGCCCCTCACTGACATTGTCTCCAGCTCCACAGGGTGGGGACACCCCAAACTTGCCTCTCTTCAGGCCGTGTTCTGCCCCATGCAGCACCACAGCTGCAGCTGAAGAGGAATTGCATCCTGGCACCTCTCCAGCCCCTCACTGACACCATCCCCAGCTCCACAGGGTGAGGACACCCCAAACTTGCCTCCTCTTTAGGCCATGTTCTGCCCCAGGGCAGCACCACAGCTGCAGCTGAAGGGGAACTGTGTCTAAGGGATCACTGGCACCTCTCCAGCCCCTCACTGACACTGTCAGGTGGGGACACCCCAAACCTGGTTCCTCTTCAGGCCATGTTCTGTCCTAGTGTAGCACCACAGCTGCATCTGAAGGGGAATCGCATCCTGGCACCTCTCCCATCCCTCACTGACACCATCCCCAGCTCCTCAGGGTGGGGACACCCCAAACCTGCCTCTCCAGGCTGTGTTCTGCCCCAGTGCAGCATCACAGCTGCAGCTGAAGGGGAATCGCATCCTGGCACCTCTCCCACCCCTCACTGACACCATCCCCAGCTCCACACGGTGGGGACACCATGAATTTGCCTCTCTTCAGGCCACGTTCTGCCCCAGGTCAGCACCACAGCTGCAGCTGAAGGGGAACCATGTCCAAGGGATGACCAGCACCTCTCCAGCCCCTCACTGACATTGTCTCCAGCTCCACAGGGTGGGGACACCCCAAACCTGCCTCTCTTCAGGCCGTGTTCTGCCCCCATGCAGCACCACAGCTGCAGCTGAAGGGGAACTGTGTGTAAGGGACCACCAGCACCTCTCCAGTCCCTCACTGACACCATCCCCAGCTCCACAGGGTGGGGACACCCCAAATTTGCCCCCTCTTCAGGCCCCAGTGCAGCACCACAGCTGCAGCTGAAGAGGAATCGCATCCTGGCACCTCTCCAGCCCCTCACTGACACCATCCCCATCTCTCCAGCGTGGGGACACCCCAAACTTTCACTCCTCCCCATGTCCTGGCTCAACCCCGCAGCATCCCTGCAGAGCCTGGCTGAGGCACCGGAGGTGGGAAGAGCAGGAACAGGGATGGAATGAGCTCCAGGCTGCGTGGAGGGCAGCCAAGGGACCGCTAATTACTCTGCCTTAATGAGACCATTCCATGGGCACAAATATTCCACAGAGGCCGAGGGAGGGAGGGACGGCTTCCTTCTGGGTGAGAGGAGAGAGACACAGGCTCGACAGGAACCCGGGGAGTGTCACCGGGGTGACCCGGGGGGAGGGGGGATGAGAAAGCAGAAATGGGGCCAGCGTGAGCAGGAAAGGTCCTGAGGAGCTCCTGCAGTGACCCTGGCACGAGGCAGGGAGGGAGGGACACACAAGATGTGTGCTGGGACAGACACGAAATCAAACACGAGCATCCTGATGACTCAGGACATTCGTGTCACCCTTTTGTCTCCAGCAACAGTGGGGATGAAGCTTGAAGTTCACCCCTGCCACCACAGCCTGGAGGGGTGGAGGAGGTCTCAGTCCCCTTGGGGGGTTTATTTCTGTTCCCTATGAGGGGTAACACCAGGTAAGGGGAGTCAGGAGTGCTGGGCAGAGCCACAGCAGAATCGTGAGTGTCAGATCTTGATTAAAATCACCATTGTGATGTCCCCTGCCACACAACGAGCTGGTGTGAGTGCACGGCTCCAAACACGGCCCCCAGTCCCTGTTCCTTCCATCTGCTGTTCCCTCCATTCCCTGCTCCCTCCAGCTCCTGCTCTCCTTCATCCCCTGCTCCCACCCAACCCTGCTTTCCCATTCCCTGTTCTCCCTTATCCTCTTCTCCCATCCATCCCCTGCTCTCCCCATCCCCTTCTTTTCCCCATTCCCTGCTCTCCCCATTCCCTGCTTCCCCCCATTCCCTGCTTCATCCATTCCCTGCTCCCTGCATTGCCTGCTCCCCTCCAGTCTCTGCTTTTCCCACTCTCTGCTTTCCTCATTCCTTGCTCTCCCCATCCCCTTCTTTCCTCCATTCCCTTCTTTCCCCCATTCCCTGCTCCCTCCATTGTCTGCTTCTCTCCAGTCCCTCCTTTCCCCACTCTCTGCTCTCCCCATTCCATGCTCTCCCCATTCCCTGCTCCTTCCATTCCCTGCTCCCCCCATTCCTTGCTCTCCCCATTTCCTGCTCCCTCCAGTCCCTGCTTTCCCCATCCCCTGCTCTGTCCAACCCCTGCTCCCATCCCTCCTGATCCCTGCTCTCCCTTATCCCCTGCTCCCCTCCATGTCCTGCTCCCATTTATCCCTGCTCCCATTTATCCCTGCTCCCATTTATCCTCTGCTCCCATCTATCCCCTGCTCCCCTCCATGTCCTGCTCCCATTTATCCCCTGTTCCCACTTATCCCTGCTCCCACTTATCCCTGCTCCCATTTATCCTCTTCTCCCATCTATCCCCTGCTCCCCTCCATGTCCTGCTCCCACTTATCCCCTGCTCCCATTTATCCCCTGCTCTCCCCATCTCCTGGTCCCATTTATCCCCTGCTCCCACTTATCCCTGCTCCCATTTATCCCTGCTCCCACTTATCCCCTGCTCTCCCCATCCCCTGCTCCCATCTATCCCCTGCTCCCACTTATCCTCTACTTCCATTTATCCCCTGCTCTCCCCATCCCCTGCTCTCCCCCAGCTCCCAATTTCCCTCATCCCTGCAACAAGAACAGCCATAAACAGTTAAAAAAAAAAAACAAAACCAACAAAACCCCAACAGAAAGGAACCACGAGATGAAGTTACCAATCATCCTCCTCTCCTGCCAAGTGAGTTCACGTCGGAGCCTCTTTCTTGGCCAGGATGAGGCAGCAAGGAAGAAAAATAGCTTTCCATGCAAAGTGGGGGAAGAAATGTACTTGGATTCCTCTGCAGAGCAACACGGCCCTGAAATCAATCTGTCCCAGCACCCACAGCCCGCTGGCACTGGGACAGGCCATTCCCAGTGACAGGGCTGAAATGGAGTCAATGAAAACACCCTCGGAGCCGGGAGGGTTGGGATTGATGCTGCCCAGGAAGGTATTTTAATGGTGGCCAGATTGCTGGAGTTTAGGGTTTATAATGCACTCGAGATCAAATGTCCTGATATTTCAAACCCTCCTTTCCCGGGGGTTTGTTTTATAAAGGAAAACAACAAACCTTCAATGGAGAAATAATAAATCACGGCACCTCTGCAGCCTTTTCCCAGCAGCCTCACACCAATCCTGCTGAGTGCAGAATTCCTGCCTGCTCTGCCTGGGAAAGCAGGGCTGGGACTGGGAAAGCAGAGCTGGACTGGGAAAGCAGAGCTGGGACTGGGAAAGCAGAGCTGGACTGGGAAAGCAGAGCTGGGACTGGGAAAGCAGAGCTGGACTGGGAAAGCAGAGCTGGACTGGGAAAGCAGAGCTGGGACTGGGAGAGTGGTGTTGGACTGGGAGGGAGCAGTGCTGGGACTGGGAAAACAGTGGTGGAACTGGGAGAGTAGTGCTGGAACTGGGAAGGAGCAGTACTGGAACTGGGAATGAGCAGTGCTGACTGGGAAGGAGCAGTGCTGGGACTGGGAGGGAGCAGAGCTGGACTGGGAAGGAGCAGAGCTGGGACTGGGAAGGAGCAGAGCTGGAATGGGAATGAGCAGAGCTGGGACTGGGAAGGAGCAGTGCTAGGACTGGGAAAGCAGTGCTGAGACTGGGAAAACAATGCTGGAACTGGGAATGAGCAGTGTTGGGAATGAGCAGTGCTGGACTAGGAAAGCTGTGCTGGGACTGGGAGAGTGGTGTTGGACTGGAAAGGAGCAATGCTGGGACTGGGAAGGAGCAGTGCTGAACTGGGAATCAGCAGTGCTGGGACTGGGACAGCAGTGCTGGACTGGGAAGGAGTAGTATTGGGACTGGGAAGGAGCAGTGCTGGGATTGGGAAGGAGCAGTGCTGGGACTGGGAAAACAGTGATGGAACTGGGAAAGCAGAGCTGGGACTGGGAAAGCAGAGCTGGGACTGGGAAAGTGGTGTTGGACTGAGAAGGAGCAGTGCTGGGACTGGGAAGGAGCAGTGCTGGGACTGGGAAAGCTGTGCTGGACTGGGAAGGAGCACTGCTGACTGGGAAAGCAGTGCTGGGACTGGGAAAACAGTGATGGACTGGGAATGAGCAGTGCTGGGACTGGGAAGGAGCAGTGCTGGGACTGGGAAGGAGCAGTGCTGACTGGGAAGGAGTCAAATGGGAATGAGACTGATGCTGGATTGGGAAGGAGCAGTGCTGGGACTGGGAAAACAGTGATGGAACTGAGAGAGCAGGGCTGGGACTGGGAGAGCAGTGCTAGGACTGGGAAGGAGCAGAGCTGGGACTGGGAAAGCAATGCTGGAACTGAGAAGGAGCAGAGCTGGAACTGGGAATGAGCAGTGCTGACTGGGAATGAGCAGAGCTGGGACTGGGAAGGCAATGCTGGACTGGGAATGAGCAGTGCTGACTGGGAATGAGCAGAGCTGGGACTGGGAATGAGCAGTGCTGACTGGGAAAACAGAGCTGGAACTGGGAATGAGCAGAGCTGGGACTGGGAAAGCAATGCTGGACTGGGAATGAGCACTGCTGACTGGGAAGGAGCAGCAGCAGAGCTGGGATGAAGCAGCTCTGACTCCAGGCACCTGCTAGCACAATCAATGCATTTCCTGGCATCACCAAGCTCCCAGTTCTGACCACGCAAAAAGCCACGGAAAAGGGGAAAAAGAAAGCGAAAGAGCGTGAGAAGGGGAGGGGAGGGGAAGGGGAAGGAAAAGGAGAGGGCAGCCACCCCAAGAGCCACGGAGGAGCTCTGGCTCCTGACACGTGTCACCCAGTATTTTTCCACAGCCCAAGCAAAGGACTCCTGCCTTCCCCTGAGAGCCGAGTGTCACCCGAGTGTCACCCGAGTGTCACCCGAGTGTCACCCGATCACAGCGCGCCGGAGACGGGGATTTAACGCCGCTGTCAACGCCGGCGTGGAGACCCCGAGCTGACCCCCACAATCTTGGGCTGCTGCCAGCTAAAGGTGGCCTCCTAAGGATGGTCCTGGCATCTGTGCACGCTCTAGGGAGGAGTTCCCAGCTCCTGGTGTCACCTCTAGGGGATGGGGACATGAATCTGATGGAAGGAGGCACAAATCCTCCATCTCAGCTGCTCCCCTCACTGTCCCAGCCCTGGGTCCATGGCTGAGCAATGAGGATTGCTCAAAGCTGTGACAAAAGGTCCCAAGACAGGAGGACAAGGCCAGCAGGATAAGCTTGGAGAGCTGGGGGAGCTGGACATGGGAAGAGCAGCACAAGAGCCCAGCAACAGATTTTAATTATTATTTTTTAGTGCTCTGTTTGGCTCTGAAATTCCTTGGAAGCCCAACTCCAAACAAACAAGGACATTGTCTGGGGGGAACACGTGGAGGTTGGAATCTGGTTGAGAAAACCCACGGGATCACAAAGTCCCAGAAGGTCAAGGATGTAGCACGGAGGGTCCAAGGGGAGTTGTGACAACTCTGTCCCAGTCTCCAGCTGTCCCCTGCTCCATTCCAGAGGGGCTCAGGGGTGACAGGGGGGTCACAGTGAACCCCCCTGAGCCATCCTGATGCTCCAAGGGGCTGGAGCAGCCTCAGCACAGGCACGTGCCTCTGTCCTTGATGCCTGCCAGGATCCTCCCGGACAGGAACACTGCGGGATTGTCACACGGAGAGGAGGAGAGGGACAGCGGGATGGGAGGAAGGATAAGACAAGCTCCCCTTGTTACAATTCAGTGCTGGCAGGAAGGACGAGCCCTTCCCGTGCCATCGTTTGTGCCTCATCCTCATCACGGGGGTGAGCACACAGGGACACCGAGATCCCAGGGCTGGCAGGACGGTGACAATTCCAAGGTCCCTGTGGAGATGGGGACAGGCTGGACCCCATCACCATCTTGTCCTGGCCATTGGCACCAAGCCCCACATGTCCCTCCCAGCCCACTCCAACTGATGGCAGAGAGAAACGATCCAATTCCAACACCAAGCGGCGATTTTGGTGAAGAGAAATGGATGGAAAGCTTTGGCAGCCTCTGATTTTTAGTGTATCCCCGGAAAAATTCAGGGCTTGTTACAATTCAGTGCTGGCAGGAAGGTGACAATTCCAAGGTCCCTGGGGAGATGGGGACAGGCTGGACCCCATCACCACCTTGTCCTGGCCATTGGCACTAAGCTCTGCACCTCACCCAGAGCCTTCCCAGCCCACTCCAAGTGATGGCAGAGAGAAACAATCCAATTCCAACACCAAGCAGCGATTTTGGTGAAGAGAAATGGATGGAAAGCTTTGGCAGCCTCTGATTTTTAGTGTATCCCCGGAAAAAAAGACCTGGGGGTAGGGAACCAGCCAGCTCAGATCAACTGAGAAAAATCAGTGCCTGTGACAAACATCCACGGGCAGCGAGGTGGGAGCCGAGGGGGCGGCGCCACGGGAAGCGCTGCGGCTCCGGAGCCTGCGGAGAGCAAAAAAGCTTTGAGAGTGTGAGGAGCAGGGGAACAGCAAAGCTCTGAGGACAGCGGGTCGTGCCAAGGGCTGTTAACAGCCTTCATTTAACACATCTCCCACAGCACAAGTGGCAGTAATCTCTGCAGGAGCCGAGCAGGACAGGGAGGCAGGGGAGCGATCAGAGCCAGGCTGTGGCACCGAGCATCCCAGGTCTCCCCTGGCAGCTGGAGCCCCTCAGCATCAATCTCCCCCACCATCAGATGCCAGCTCAAGCCCCATTAGCAGCAGGCACCAGGGAGGCCCCATTCCTGCTGGGAGCAGATAATGCCATAAAGAAGCAAATAAAGAGGGAAATCACTAATTGGATTCATGGGTCTCGCTGGTGTCCTGCCATGGAGAGTGACATTATCTCTTCATCCCGACCCCCAGCACCCGACTCAGCGCTGGGGGAATTCACTCCTCCACTTTCTTTGTGCTGATGAGCCAGCCTCACTCTAAGGGAGCCTTCACCAAAAAGAGACCCCCTAAAAAACCCCAGAGACCCCCCCGAAATCGTGGGAGGGGAGCAGGAAGCTCAGCCCTGTCCTGCTCGACTGTGCTATCGCCTGTGAGAGCAAAGGGTGAGGCCTCTCCCTAAAAATACACCCTGCCCTAAAAATACACAGGGTGAGCTTAAATTAACCGTGCACACACACCCTCAGCAGCGCCTGCAGCCTGCCCAGCCCAGCCACACGCAGACCCCGGGACCCCTGGGACCCCCAGGACCCCCAGAACCGGCTCACACCTCACTGCCCACAGCAGAGAATCATTTTCAGCTCTGAGATCCACCCAGGAGCTTCTCTGGTTTCTCCTTTGCAGAGATCCATTCATACAAATTCATCTAATCCACTGCTCATCCAACAGCACAGAGGGTGGAGAAAGGGGATTCCTCTCACTTCAGGGCGCCCCTGGAAGCCTCCCCAATTTCAGGAGGCAAAAGACACCCCCAGGGGGATGAATCCAGCAAAGCAAAAACCTGACAGAGACCTACAGCAAACCCCAGATCCCCTAATTCCACCCTGAGTGACTCAATCAAAGGATAAAACCAGACAGGAATGGTGTCCCACATCCCAGCTCTCCACCTGTGGCACCCACCTGCTTTTCCCACCAGCCCCACTGCTCTGCACAGGCAGAGAAGGTGCTGGAAGCTCACAGGGATTTGGCCTGACTCAGAGAGCACCAAAATCCCAACCAGTAACTCTCCCTCCCATACTGGCTGCAGAGCTGGGACCAGCCAGCCCAAACTGGACACGGAGCTGTGACCACACTTCTGGCCACCAGCAGAAGGAAACGGCCACCAGCCACTCACATCGTGACTCAGTGGCACCTTTGGGTTGGGAGTTTGTTCTTGGTCATTTTTTGGGGTGGGACTCTCATTTTTTGGGGGGGTGGGACCAAAGGAAGCAAGAACTGCCACCCCAAAACCTGCTGCACAGGTAGCAGCTCCACTCCTCCCTGTATCCCTTCTTTTCATATCTACACACCAAGAAACGACAAAACTTAATAGAAATAATAATAAAAATGAAGGGAATGACCTGTGGGAAGCTCCTCCTTCCCAATTTCACCTGGCAAAGGGGCAGCCACAAGGAATTGGGGATGGGGGAGCAGGATGGGGGTCCCGAGGGGAGCGAACACTCACGGTGCAAGCTCAGGGAGATGTTGATGGATCGTTCTTCCACAAAACCCTTCAGGTTGGGGATCTTGGCACACTTGAGGATGGTCTGGGAGGCGCTGTCACCCACGTGCACCCAGCACACCGTGTCCTCCACGTAGTTGAAGTCCATGGCCGTGGTTTGCTTGGCGCTGGTGGGGGTGATGTTGGGCACGGGGGCTCCGCTCAGGTACGTGGCCAGGATGTTCTGGGAGTTGGCAATGAGCAGCACAGGAGGGCGATCCACGGGCTCTGAAGGCAAGGAGGGAACAACAGAGTCAGGGCAGACCTCAATCCCGTGGCTGTAACCCCAGGGAAAAGCCCAGTGTGGAGAACTGTGGTCTGCAGGGCTGCCCCAAAGCACCACGCTGCCCCTGCTCCCCTCCTCTCACCATTTTTGGCTTTGCAGGATCTGTTGTCTGGCTGCAGGAGATAACCCTCGACACAGCTGCACGTGTAGGAGCCCTCAGTGTTGGTGCATGTTTGGCTGCAGGTCCCGTACACGGTGCATTCATCAAAGTCTGGGAAAGACAGGAAAAAAAAACCCCAAAGTTTGGACCAGAAACAATCACTCCTGAAGAGAGAATGAAGCTCCACAGTTTGTCCAAGGTGGAGCTGGAGAGGAGGGGATGATCCATGAGCCAAAGGGATCCTCACACCAGCCTGACAAAAATCCAAGGGACCCTCACATCAACCTTCTGAGGAGTCAAAGGGACCCTCACATCAACCTCCAGGGGAATTGAAGGGACCCTCACATCAGCCTGCCAAAAAATCCAAGGGATCCGCACATCAACCTCCAGAGGACTTGAAGGGACCCTCACATCAACCTTCTGAGGAGTCAAAGGGACCCTCACATCAACCTTCAAAGGAATCAAAGGGACCCTCACATCAACCTCCAAAGGAATCAAAGGGACCCTCACATCAACCTCCAAAGGAATTGAAATCCCTCACATCAACCTCCAGAGGAATTTAAGGGACCCTCACATCAACCTCCAGAGGAATCAAAGGGACCCTCACATCAACCTCCAGGGGAATTGAAATCCCTCACATCAACCTCCAGGGGAATTGAAGGGACCCTCACATCAGCCTGCCAAAAAATCCAAGGGACCCTCACATCAACCTCCAGAGGAATCAAAGGGACCCTCATATCAGCCTCCAAAGGAATTGAAGGGACCCTCACATCAACTTCCAGAGGAACCAAAGGGACCCTCACACCAGCCTGCCAAAAAATCCAAGGGATCCTCACATCAGCTCCAGAGGAATCAAAGGGACCCTCACATCAACCTCCAGGGAAATTGAAATCCCTCACATCAACCTCCAAAGGAATCAAAGGGACCCTCACATCAGCCTCCAGGGGAACTGAAGGGACCCTCACATCAGCCTGCCAAAAAATCCAAGGGACCCTCACATCAACCTTCTGAGGAATTGAAGGGACCCTCACATCAGCCTGCAGAGGAATCGAAGGGCCCCTCACTTCCATGACCAGGCAGGCAATCCCTGGTTCACTGCTCCAGCCTCGGCTGCAGCAGGACAACCCCTGCCTGGCCACTGAGCCTCCCCCCAGCTCTGCACCTCCATTCCCACTCCAAATCCCTCTAATCTCCAGCTCCCAAACCCCTGGCTCGGCTGCTCTTTCTTCTGGCAGATAAAAGCAATGAATCCCCCAGAGCTCTGCACTAGAGGCAGGAACTGTTCCTTCCACCACATGAAGGGGTGGAGCCATCACAACCTCTCACTCCCAGATTCGTTTCCATCACTCTGATGCCATCAATCCTTGCTGTGACCCTCTCCTATCGTTCCCATCCTGTCTGAGGAAGAGACACCAGGAGCATGAGCCAGCCCCTAACTCTGTGCACAAAGATAAAGCTTTTTCCTGATTCCCAGTATTCCTCATTCAGGCTTTTGGGAGCAGAGGGAATCCCATCCCATCCCATCCCATCCTATCCTGTTCATCCTTTCCATACTTTCCATCCTTTCCATCCCATCCCATGCTGTGCCATCCTATCCTGTTCATCCTTTCCATCCTTTCCATCCTTTCCATCCTTTCCATCCTTTCCATCCCATCCCATCCCATGGATCCCATCCCATGGATCCCATGCTGTGCCATCCTATCCTGTTCATCCTTTCCATCCTTTCCATCCCATCCCATCCCATCCCATCCCATCCCATCCCATCCCATCCCATCCCATCCCATCCCATCCCATCCCATCCCATCCCATCCCATCCCATGGATCCCATCCCATGGATCCCATGCTGTGCCATCCTATCCTCTTCATCCTTTTCATCCTTTCCATCCTTTCCATCCCATCCCATCCCATCCCATCCCATCCCATCCCATCCCATCCCATGCTGTGCCATCCTATCCTATTCATCCTTTCCATCCTTTCCATCCCATCCCATCCCATCCCACCTGCCCTGTGTTGATCCACCCAGCCCCTTCCCCACGCAGCCAAGCCCCAGATGGTGGCATTGGCCACATCCCCAAGGAGCCACGGTCACCAGGATGGAGTGAAGGCTCTGCCCACCCCAGACCCACCTAAAAAAGCTAATAACCAATTAAAAGTTACCTTGAAGTTTGTAAAATCTGAATAAAAACCAGCATGCGGCCATAATACAAAATAATAAATAATAAAAAAAGCCTTCTGAACTTTTATAGGGTCACTCTTGTGACCATCCCAATAACAGAGAACTGTGTAGTTCCAGCACTAAATTCACATTTGTGTTGTGATGTTGTCTCTGCACTCAAGACAAAAGTTTCTTGTGCTAAGTAGCTCTATAGAAATCCACAAATATTTATATAATATAAAATATATATCATCATAGAGTGGCCTGGGGTGAAAGGGACCTTAAAGATCATCTGGTTCCAACCCCCTCCATGGACACGGACACTTTCATAATAAATAAAATATAATAAATAATAATAAATCCTTCATCCTGTCTGTCCTGTTAACCTGAGGAGTCACTGTCACCAGGATGGGGTGAGGGCTCTGCCCACCCCAGACTCACCTCTGCAGCTCCTCCTGTCCTCAGCCAGCTGGAAGGAGTGGTTGCAGTAGCAGACAGGGCCGGACAGCGTTGGTGCACAGTGGTGCTGGCAGCCCAGAGCCGAGCAGTTGGCCAGTTGTTCTGCCAGGGAAGAGATGGAAGAGAGAGGATGTCACCCAGGGAGGAACAGGATGGACACCAAGGACCATCAGACACCCCACCAGGATTTGCTGGGAAACTTCACACTGCTCCCACCTCCCCAGAGAACGGGACAGAGCCCCTCAGCAGAGGGAGGGAGGACATGTGGGGTACAAGGGGGGTCTGAGCAGCCCCTGCCATCCCCAGTGCTGCTGACTCCGTGCCACCTCCACTGGTGGCCAAGACCTGGCACCTCTTGTGCACCTGGGATGCATTCCCAGTGCATCCTGAGGGATGTGGATGCACCAGAGCACCCAGAGCTCCCCTCCTGTCCAACCCTCAGAGGGGACAATGTGAGGGCTCAGCACGGGGGCTCCACTGGCATTCCCACCCCCAGGGTGTCTGCAAGGGCAGCACCCTGGGGGGAGCAGGATGGGGGCAGCAATCAGAGTGGGAACAGGGTTTGGGGTGACAATTTGGGGTGATGGGTCAGGGTGACAGCTCGGGGTGATCACTTGGGGTGACTGCTCGAGGTGACAGCTCGGGGTGATCACTCAGGGTGGCTGCTCGAGGTGACAGCTTGGGGTGACTGCTCAAGGTGACAGCTCAAGGTGACAGCTCGGGGTGATCACTTGGGGTGACTGCTCAAGGTGACAGCTCGAGGTGACAGCTCGGGGTGATCACTTGGGGTAACTGCTCGAGGTGACAGCTTGAGATGACTGCTCGAGGTGACAGCTCAGGGTGATCATTCGGGGTGACAGCTCAAGGTGACAGCTTGGGGTGATCACTTGGGGTGACTGCTCGAGGTGACAGCTCAGGGTGATCACTCAGGGTGACTGCTCGAGGTGACAGCTCGAGGTGACAGCTTGGGGTGACAGCTTGGGGTGACAGCTCAAGGTGACAGCTCAGGGTGACAGCTCAGGGTGATCACTTGAGGTGACTGCTCGAGGTGACAGCTCAGGGTGATCATTCGGGGTGACTGCTCGAGGTGACAGCTTGGGGTGACTGCTCAAGGTGACAGCTCGAGGTGACAGCTCACCTGCCCAAGCCTGGGGCAGTGGCAGGCTGGAACTCGCAGCTGGAAATGAGGAAATGCCTCCCTGGGGCGGCACCGGCCTCGGGCAGGGGGGACTCAAACCCCACCGAGGGCTGGCGGCCCCAACGTGCCCAAACCTGCGAGCACCAGGTGCCCAAAGCCCCGAGCAGCTGCCCCAGCACGGCTCACGTGGCTCACGTGCTGCCCGGCCGTGAAAACTCAGATCCCACTTAAGTAACAAGAGCTCTTACTGAAATATTAATTCTCAGCTCAGGCACAGCTGCAGGAGCTGCCCCGGGCTGCTCCCATGGGATCCAGGCTGTGGAGAGGAGCTGAGTCCCAGCAGGGAGCTCCTTTTGGGGCCAGGGGTCTTGGTGGAGTGGGACAGGAGCCCCCCACCCCTGGCAGGGAAGGGTTGGGGAGCACAGAGGCTCTGGAGTGCAGGGTCAGCCCAGGACAAACGTTTCTGAGCGATTAATCTGTGCAGCAGCACGCTGGTTTAGGGAGTTTTCCAGCAGGATTAGCCACGGGAACAAGCCAGGAGGGGGGACAAAGCTCCTGGAAATTAGGAAAAAACCCACAGCGGTGTCTCTTATCTGGACCAGAACCCCCAGGCCTGGAGCTTTTAAACCCAGGAGACAATGCAGCTATTTCATGGCTTCAGGCTCAGGAATGATGGGCATTTCACTTCCAAGCGGCTCTGGATAATCTCTGGATCTGTGACTGTGCTGAGCTGAGCGTGGCGGGGCTCACACCCAACAACAGGAGAAACCAGGGACCTCATCTTTCCATCTGGGGTGTATCCCATGGGGCAGCCCCACTTTCCTGGGACTTTGTGGCCCCCACAAACCTACCCCGGCAGTGCGGCCCCTCGTCGGAGCCGTCGAAGCAGTCGTGGAGGCCATTGCAGAGTTTGCTCATGTGGATGCAGAGCTCGGTGCCCAGGCAGTTGTGCTCGTTGGGTTGGCAGCGGGACACTTTGCTCTGGGGACCTGCAGGGCACCAAAAGGCACAAGGGTCAGCACAGGGATTGTGGCACCCCTGGGTGCCAACACCCTCCTTGTCCCAAAGCCGTGGCACAGGGCAGGTTCATGGGGGGGCCCCCCTCTGAGCCTGGCACAAGGAGACTTAATCTCCATTATTAACTGGAAAAAATTACGAAGGAAGCCAGGCTTTATTTTTAAGCTCCTCTGAAAAGAAGCAAAGCACGGAGACAAACAACAAACACACCATAAATCCATTAAACAGCCTGAAACCCCAGGAAAAGCTCCTGCAACGTCCAGCACGGCTTCACCCCAGCCTGGAGGTGGCTGGAGGTGGCTGGAGGGGTGACAACGAGCCCTGGCACAGCCCCTACAAATCCTGAGCTCCTCCATGGGGTTTCCTCCTCTCCCTGCCCCAAATCCACATTTTGGGGCTGAACACGCAGCGTTTCACCAAAGTTACCAACACATCTGTGCCCAACCAAAACACTGAAATCCCATTTTCCTGGAGCTGTTCGTGCCTCACTCTCCCCTCAGCAGGGCTGGCAGAAATAGCTCCGTGGATCCCCCCAGTGAGCAGCGAGAAGGGCACAGCACACACCGGTCCCATTTTAGCCCAGTCACCTTCACTGGAGATTCCAACAGCGGAGTTTGCCCTAAATAAGCTCCAGCTCTCCTTGGAGAGGTGTTACATCACACACAGAGCTCTGTGTGCTGGTACATCCTCATCCCACACAGCTCCAGACACCTCTGAGGGACGCTGGATGTGATCCCACCGTGACCTTTGGGCTCCCAGGAGGGGATAAAAGCCCTTGGAAGCACATGGAGCTGTGGGAGCCCAGGGTTTGTGACAACCCAAGCAGGATCCTCAATCCATCCCAGCCAAAACTTCCCTCTGTCCATCCCGGGTATTTTTCAGGCTCAAGGGATGCCTGAAAAATGGGAATCCAACAGGCTCCAGATGCCAGATCGCTCCCCTGAGTCTCAAACACATCCCAGTATGCTCCCAGTGAGCCAACTGGACTGGCACTGGGGTGCTGGGATCCTCCAGGATGCTCTGTCACAGCCAGCAGGGATTTGAGCTTCCCCTCTTTCCCAGCCCCACAGCACCCAGCAGGTGATTCCTGGGAGAATTCCTCACCGGGTGCCACTGCACAGATTTATTTTTTGCAGAGGGTGGGCCCCTCAGTAATTGCAAATTATGGGTTAATTAAGTAACGTCGATATATGGACCAGAAGAATGGAGGGGCTGAAGTGAAGCGCCCAATTCATCAGTCAGAACTGCTCTGCCGTGCCCATTATTCCCTGCAAAGAGCCTGGATCAAACCACTTATCCCAAACAGGGCAGGATTAATCCACAAGCCACTTTGTTTGCTTTTGAGCGTGTTGGCGCTAATAAATGAGCCAATTTATTACATGTGACAAGCTTGTGGTACACCCCAAGGAGCTGAATTAGATAGGAATGTTTAACCTCGAAAAACCACTGAAAAAAAAAAAAAGGAAGGGTAGAAGAAAAGCAATTCTTCCTCCTGCAGTTGATTTGGCAACGACCCAGGGAGAAGCAGATGGGGGGGAACACAATGAGGGAAGAGGTTGGAGGAGCAGGGATGGGATGGTCCCACTTGTTCCAACAGGATGGCAGCACTGAGGGTGCTGGTGCTGCCTCTGGGTCATTTCTGAGCTCTTCAGGACCGTGCCAGCAGCAGATCCAGCACAGCAAGATGAGGGATCTAAGACCTCCTGAACCCTTGGATCAAAGGATGGATCAACCAGGCACCGGCCACAGCTGAGCCACGGCAAATTCCTTCCCCAGAGCCCCTCATCTTTCATCTCCAACAGGATGGAGGTTCTTATCCATGTGTTTTCCTCTCAGGAAAGCTCCGTGGAGCAAAAAAAACTGACAGTGCAAGAACCATGGGCGAGGCACTGGCACCAAATGAGCAGCACTGGGGACAGGAAGGGACCGGCCTGAAAACACCTGAGCAAAGCCAGGGAATTCCTGGATTCAAAAGATTCCAAGGATTCCCCAGAGAGGAAAACCTGGCACGTGCCTGACAGGATTTCAGGAGGAAGAACGTCGGTGCCACACAAACCCCGCGGCACCAAAGGGCAGGAGCTGCACTCACAGCCCGGCTCAAACACGGATTAAACGAGAGTAATAAAAGTCATTCTCTCCCTGCCAGAGAGATAAGGGGGATGAGGAGAGGCTGCTGGAAGCCCCGGTGCCGGAGTGGCGTGAGAAAATCTGGCCTGGCAATCCTGGAGATACCAGGGGCCAGTGCTGACAGGTCAGGCTCCATGGGAACGAGCCCGGGCAGGAGCAGGAGGGAGGATCCACTCATCCCCTGGCCCATGGCAACGGCACAGATGTGCCCTGGCACCCCAATCTCCACGTCCTGGGGGGCACAGCATCCCCCTAACTCCTTTCCAGTGTTTAGGGGGGAAAAGTGGGGACTGGGGGAGGTGGGCAGAGTCACTTAGGAAGGTCCCCAGATATCAGCTAGGGAGGGAACTGCTCCTGAAGAACTGGGAGATTCCAAAGTTTGGGGTCTGTGGTGGTGATGGACACGGACTCAGTCCCACACATGGTGGTGAGGAGAGAGGAGATGCCAGGCTTTGCTCTGTGTCTCCCAGAGGCTCCCAATTCCCTGTCCTGGAAGTGCCGAGGGTGTTCCAAGGGCCACAGGAGCAGCAGGAATTCCGTGTCTTCCAGGGATGAACCCTCAGGGGGTTTGGACCAAACCCAAAAGTCTTCCAACATCCGTGACCTCCACACAGAGGGTGCATCCACAGCACCACAGGCTGCTGCTAGCCCCTCACCAGCCTCAGGGATGGAGATGGAGAGGGAAGAGCATCCAAGGGGTCCGTGCTCTGGTCACCTGTCCCCGTGGCTCGAGCACGGACACACGCAGTGAGCAGAAGATGCCATTCAGGACGGATTTCTTCCAGCCTCCGAGTCCTCCTGCTGTAATTTTCCAGGGCTGCTGATTGACTGGAGCCAGCCAGCCCATCCCAGCCCCCCCATCCCTCCCACGGAGGGGCCGTTGCATCATTTTGCCTTAAGGAATAAACAAATCCGGAGCCGAACCAGAAACTGCTCTGGAGGAGACGGTTCTGCCAAGCACGGCGTGAAGTGGGAATCTGGGAGGGAGAGCTGGGACAGGGGGACAAGGAGATTCTGCTGGGCTCTGTCCTGTGGCCCGGAGTCCTGGGACATGGGGACAGGTGGTTCCTTGCTCCAGCCTGGTCAGAGCAGAGCTCCTGACAGCAGGACAGGCACAGCCACCATCCCTGGTGTCACCACAGCTCTGACCCCTCTGCAGACACCTCCCACATTCCCATCCCTACACATCACACAACCCATCCCAGTTCTCTGTTTCCTTCCAAAAAGATCCACCACCCCATCTGAGGTGGGAGCACCAGAGCTGTGCCCACCGGTGTTGTCCAAATGGCTCCAACAGCTCAGACCACTGAACCTAATCCCAAAACACATCTGGGACAGCGATGCCGCCCTTCCAGCTGCTCCCTGGGACTGCCAGAGATCTCCTTCCCTCACCCCCCATACCCAGGGGGGTGCTGAGGTGCTGGGGACGGGGTGACAGTGCTGGTGACTCTTCCTTCCTTGTGCATATCCATTTTGATGGAAAGAAACACAAATGAGTGATTGCCCATTCCTGGGAGGCTGGTTTGGAACCATGGACAGATGGATGGAACCATGGACGGATGGATGGTTGGATGGATGGAACCATGGATGGACGGATGGACGGATGGATGGATGGACGGACGGATGGACGGATGGTTGGAACCATGGATGGATGGATGGAACCATGGATGATGGATGGATGGATGGATGGATGGATGGATGGTTGGAGCCATGGATGGATGGATGGATGGATGGATTGATGGATGGAACCATGGATGGATGGATGGATGGAACCATGGATGGATGGATGGATGGATGGATGGATGGATGGATGGAACCATGGATGGAACCATGGATGGACGGAACCATGGATGGACAGATGGATGGATGGAACCATGGATGGGTGGTTGGACCGATGGATGGACGGAATGGACACCCCCCACCCCAAGGGGCTGCAAGGGGAGCTGAGGTAGAACATTGTGCAAATGCCACTCGAGGCCCTGGAACGCCCGTGGAGCGATGGAGCAAACCCGGAGGAAGAGGATTAGGAAGGAAAAGCATACATACATATCTCGGGAGATTCATCCGAGCCATCCGGACAATCCTTCTCCCCGTCACAGCGCCAGCCCTTAGATATGCACGTAATCTGATCTTTGCATGCAAACTGTTTGGGGCTACAAGTCTTCGGTGCTGGATGAGAAAAGAAATAACGATAATAAACAACATCAGTTTTCTTCCCAAGGACAAGTTGTTTCAAAAGAAAAAATCAAATTTCAATTAAAGGCCGACATCAGTTTGGGGTTTTTTCTGGGGGGGGATGATTTCTTTCCTATGGCTTGGCAGAAGTTTGAGCCCAGCACCGGATCCATCAAGCCTGCCCCTAAGGAAAGGAGGAAATTTAAGCTGGAGCATTAATTACACCGGGAGAAAACAGGAGTCGAGCGCTGTGATGCACTCGCAGATTTTAAAGATCATTTAACTTGGATGAATTAGCTCCTGGGAGCCAGAGGCGCTTCGTTTTCTGTGCTAGGCAAGAGAAAAACAGGGAAAAAACCAAGAAAACCCAAATGAGAACAAATTAAAAAGTAATGTTTTTTTAAATCATGAGAACAACAATGGGATGGGGATCCCATGATCCCATCCATCCCATGTCCAGGGAAGGGTGACCCCACATCCCTCACCAGACACACGGGGAGGGAAAATGGACAGAGTGGAAACCAGCAGGACAAGCCAAAATCCAGAATCCAGGGAGGCGGAAAGGCTGGGAAGAGCGTCCTGCTCATGCCTTGGGGGGGGGGCACTGAAATGGGGGGTGTCACTGAAATGGGGGAGTCACTAAAATGGGGGTTCACTGAAATGGGGGTGTCACTGAAATTAAGGTGTCACTAAAATGGGGAAGTCACTGAAATGGGGGTCACTGATAAGGGAGTCACCAAAATGGAGGATCACTGCACCCCCCAAACATGGGCTGCAATGGGGGTCACTGAAACAGGAGGTCACTGAAATGGGGGTCACTGCAAGGAGGGGTCACTGCAGGTCCCCCCAAGATGAGACTGCAATGGGGGGGGTCACTGCAATGGGGGTAACTGAAATGGAAGAGTCACTGAAAATGGGGGTCACCGCTCCCCCCAAAGTGAGACTGAAATGGGGTGGGGTCATTACAATGGGGGGGCGGTTGCTGCACCTCTCAAATGGAAGCTGTTATGAGAACTCACTGCCATGAGGGGGTCACTGCCATGGGGGGGTCACAGCCATAGGGAGGGGGTCACAGCCATGGCAGGGGGGTCACAGCTGTGGGATGGTCACAGCCATGGGGGGACACTGCCACTGGCAGGGGGACACTGCCATAGGGGTCACAGCCATGGGGGGACACTGCCATAGGGGTCACAGCGCCATGGGGGGGGTCACAGCCATGGGAGGGGTCACACCCATGAAGGGTCACAGCCATGGGGGATTCACAGCCACTGGCAGGGGGACACTGCCATAGGGGTCACAGCTATGGGGAGACACTGCCATGGGGTGGTCACAGCCATGGGGGGGTCACAGCCATGGGGGGGTCACAGCTATGGAGGGGGGGTCACAGCCATGGGGGGACACTGCAATTAGGGGGGTCACAGCCATGGGGAGGGGGACACAGCCATAGGGGTCACAGCTATGGGGGGACACAGCCATGGGGGGTCACAGCTATGGGGGGGGGGTCACAGCCATGGGGGGTCACAGCCATGGGAGGGGTCACACCCATGAAGGGACACAGCCATGGGGGTGTCATAGTCATGAGGGGACAAAGCCATGGGGGGGTCACAGCCATGGGGAGGGGGACACTGCCATAGGGGTCACAGCTATGGGGGGACACTGCCATGGGGTGGTCACAGCCATGGGGGGGGTCACAGCCATGGGGAGGGGGACACAGCCATGGCAGGGGGTTCACAGCTGTGGGATGGTCACAGCCATGGGGGTCACAGCCATGGGGGGGTCACTGCCATTAGGGGGACACTGCCATTAGGGGCGGCTCACTGCCATGGGGGGGTCACTGCTATGAGGGGGTCACAGCCATGGGGGGGTCACTGCCCAGCCCCAGCCCCGGGGGTGGCCGGAGCTCTCGCAAACCCACCACAACTGCGAGCCCTTGTTCAAGCCAAGGCAGCCACACACGCAATTCCCAAAACATTCATCTCGTGGCATCCCTGCTCTGCTGCCAAATTCCTGCTCCCAGGATCCACTTCACTTCCTGCTCAGCCCGGGAAAGGGGGGGGTTCTCTGTGCCTGCATCTTCCTCCTGCCGTGGGGCTGGAAAGGATGGGGATGATGCTGTCCCGCATCCCAATCCCAATCCCCTGAAGAGTGGGAAGAAACTTCCCACCCCATCACAACCCTGATTCCTCCTCGGAGCTGCACAAGGCTTTGCCTGACGCTGTTTGCTCTGGAGGAAGCTCGGCTCCTCCTGCCAACCTGCTTCCCTTCCTTCCCTTCCTTCCCTGCTCACCGGCAGCACAGGAGCTGCTGCTCGGCACCACGGCAGGAGCTCAGCACAGCCAAGATGGAGACTGGACAGATTAAAATGGATGGAGCATCCCTGTCCTTCCCCTCCACCTTCCCTAAACCAGAGGCACAACCCGAGCCTGTCCCAGTCCTCCCACCAGGATCCTCCTGGTCCAGCTCTGCTCCAAATCCAGCCCTGCTCCAAATCCAGCCCTGCTCCAAATCCAGCCCTGCTCCAAATCCAGCCCTTCCACCCCCTTTTCCCGGCAGAGCTCTGACGCCTCCATCCCCCGGCCACAGGCACATCCAAGGCAGGATTCATTAAGAAAACCACAGCAAAGAACTGACACTCTCGTGGATTTCCTGCTCCTCCTCATCCTCCCAGGTCTCCAGCAGCCACAGCCTGACCTCCAATCTGTGGCAGCCACTGGAACCCACAGGTTTCGCTTCCTGAAGGAGCAGGGAAAGCTACAGGAGGGCAAATCTCTGGGAACCCATTCCCAACCGGCTGTTCGTGGGATGGGAAATCAGGAGCTTGTTTTGCACTGGAGATGCTAATCCTGGAGCAGGGATGCTCGAAGGAGCCATCACTCAGCACCAGCTGAGCATTCCCAGCTCCAGGACCGGAGCAGAGCAGGAAAACTCGGATTCCTTCCAAGCATTGGAAGGGGACAACTGTCCTGAGGACAGGTGCTGACCCAGGCAGGATGATCCCAGAGAGCTCCTGACCACCACAGGGCACCCAAACCCACCCAAATCCATTTTTTCTGCCATTCCCAACCACAGAAAGAGCCAGAGTCACCACAGCTCTGGCACAGCCACCACGATTCATGAGGACAACTCTCCTGAGGACAGGTGCTGACCCAGGCAGGATCATCCCAGACCACCACAGGGCACCCAAACCCACCCAAACCAATCCCTTCTGCCATTCCCAACCATGGGAAGAGCCAGAGTCACCGCAGCTTTGGCACAGCCACCAAGATTCATGAGGACAACTCTCCTGCAGACCCAGGCAGGATGATCCCAGAGAGCTCCTGACCACCACAGGGCACCTAAACCCACCCAAACCCACCCAAACCCATTTTTTCTGCCATTCCCAACCACAGAAAGAGCCAGAGTCAAAGCAGCTCTGGCACAGCCACCACGATTCATGAGGACAACCCTCCTGAAGACAGGTGCTGACCCAGGCAGGATGATCCCTGAGAGCTCCTGACCACCACAGGGCACCCAAACCCACCCAAATCCATTTTTTCTGCCATTCCCAACCATGGGAAGAGCCAGAGTCACCACAGCTCTGGCACGGCCACCACGATTCATGAGAACAACTCTCCTGAGGACAGGTGCTGACCCAGGCAGGATGATCCCAGACCACCACAGGGCACCCAAACCCACCCAAACCAATCCCTTCTGCCATTCCCAACCACAGAAAGAGCCAGAGTCAAAGCAGCTCTGGCACAGCCACCACGAGTCATGAGTACAACTCTCCTGAGGACAGGTGCTGACCCAGGCAGGATGATCCCTGAGAGCTCCTCACCACCACAGGGCACCCAAACCCACCCAAACCCACCCAAACCCACCCAAACCCACTCAAACCCATTTTTTCTGCCATTCCCAACCACAGAAAGAGCCAGAGTCAAAGCAGCTCTGGCACAGCCACCACGATTCATGAGGACAACTGTCCTGAGGACAGGTGCTGATCCAGGCAGGATGATCCCAGACCACCACAGGGCACCCAAACCCACCCAAACCCATTTTTTCTGCCATTCCCAACCACGGGAAGAGCCAGAGGCACTGCGGCTCTGGCACGGCCACCACGATTCATGAGGACAACTCTCCTGCTAACCCAGGCAGGATGATCCCAGAGAGCTCCTGACCACCACAGGGCACCCAAACCCACTCAAACCCACCCAAACCCACCCAAACCCATTTTTTCTGCCATTCCCAACCATGGGAAGAGCCAGAGGCACCACAGCTCTGGCACAGCCACCACGATTCATGAGGACAACTCTCCTGAGGACAGGTGCTGACCCAGGCAGGATGATCCCAGAGAGCTCCTCAGCACCACAGGGCACTCAAACCCACCCAAACCCACCCAAACCAATCCCTTCTGCCATTCCCAACCACGGGAAGAGCCAGAGTCACCACGGCTCTGGCACGGCCACCACGATTCATGAGGACAACTGTCCTGCTGACCCAGGCAGGATGATCCCAGAGAGCTCCTGACCACCACAGGGCACCCAAACCCACCCAAACCCACCCAAACCCACCCAAACCCATTTTTTCTGCCATTCCCAACCACGGGAAGAGCCAGAGGCACTGCAGCTCTGGTACAGCCACCACGATTCATGAGGACAACTGTCCTGCTGACCCAGGCAGGATGATCCCAGACCACCACAGGGCACCCAAACCCATCCAAACCAATCCCTTCTGCCATTCCCAACCACGGGAAGAGCCAGAGTCACCACAGTTCTGGCACGGCCACCATGATTCATGAGGACAACTCTCCTGAGGACAGGTGCTGACCCAGGCAGGATGATCCCAGAGAGCTGCTGACCACCACAGGGCACCCAAACCCATTTTTTCTGCCATTCCCAACCACGGGAAGAGCCAGAGTCACCATGGCTCTGGCACAGCCACCACAATTCAGGACAAGGAGAGGACAGAAGGCGATCCCTGCCCGGCGCATTCCCTGCGCGTTCCCTGTCCTGGCACAGCGTGTTCCCGGCGGGTTCAACGCCCTCAGCGCCGTGCCTCGGTGCCAGGTGGACAATTATTGAAGGTGTCTCTGTTCATGCATCCCTCGCACGGAGCCAAATTCCCTTCCCGAGCCTTCCCAGCGGCGGCGATGGCAGCGGAGCTCCGGCTCCGGGATGGGGAATAAAGGCGCCTTCATCGGCGCACAATGGGCGGCTCAGAGCGGGCTCAGGGCAGCTGCAGGGACACGTCCCCGCCTTGGCAGCCAGAGGAAAGACCCCGGCTCAAAAAGGGACTCAAAAGGGACAAAACTGCGCTAAAAACGCGGTAGAAGTTTAAAAAATAGCCGAAAGATGAGGGGAGCAACGGGGGAAAAAAACGCGATCAAAAAGGGTTCAAAAGTGGAAAAAATGGGTGGGAGGAAGGCAATTAAAATGTGGCAAAAAAATTTAAAAAAAGAAAAAAAAAGGGTCTGAAAAATGGTGAAATTAAAGGGCCTCAAAAAAGGCGCGTAAGAAAAGGATCCCCAAAAAGGGACCAAAAAAAAAAAGAGGTTCCCCAAAAAAAAGGCCCTACCACAAAAAATGGGGCCTCCCAAAACCACAATAACAAACGGGCAAAAAAAAAAAACTCTCCAAAAAAAGTGCCCCCAGAAGGCCAGAAAACAGAAAGGCACAAAAACTAAAAGGCCCAGACCCAAAAAAGATTCAATACCAAAGTGGTTCAAATAAAAGGTCCAAAAAAAAGCAATTTGGGTACAAGAAATGGGATTGCTCTCCAGGACAGGGTGGGAACAGAGGTCCCAGCAGCATTTCCCCAGGTGGGAAGGGCACCAAGATCCTGACATCAAAATTCCATGGACACCCAGAGGCTTTGTGTTGGAGCGTGGTGGGTTGGGAAAGGGGTTAGCAAACACAAACACCAAAAAAATCTGATTTTTTTTGCCCAAAATAAGAAACGGGCACCAAAACGGGCGGTTGGAGAGGTGGAGAAGCAGATCCTGGAGCAAAGGCCACACGAACTTCAGTTCACGGATGAAGACAACATAAAAACCTGGAGAGGCTGGAAGCAAAGCACAAAAATATGAAGGACCTCCTGCCCTGCTTCCTCCTCCTCAGCCCAGCTCCTCCTCCTCCTCTCCTCGGGAGGAGGCGTCCGGCCAGGAAACGGCGCTGGCCATAAATACGGGCTGGGACGGGCGCGATTCGCAAACCAGATGTTCTAGGGGAGAAGGGAGCACAAAAGGGAGGGAATAAACCCACTCCAGAGGGAAATATTCCCACTCTGTGCTCCTCCAAGGTCTCCATCCCCAGCTCGCTCAGCCACAGCACCCCCAAAACAGGGCGGGTTGTTGTGGTTGGGGTGATTTCGGCCTTTTTTTGGCAGAGGATGTTCCATCAGCCACGTCTTCATCCCAGCGTTCCTCCTCTTCCTCCTTCTGTGACACGGAGCTGCCGGAGCCTTCGAGTCACTCAAGACACCAACTCAACCACATTCAACACACAAAATCCACCAAAACCACGTCTGGCTCCTGAGGCTTCATTTCTCTCCCCTACATCATCCATTTTTTGTGCCCCAACTACAGAAAAAATGTGATTTGTTCCCTTTTTTTGTGTTTTCAGAACTTCCAGTGGAGTTTCTCTACAGTTTCAGGATGTTATAAATTGTTTTTCACAAGGAGAGGCACTGGGAATGCCAAAGCCTGGAGTCCATCCTGCTCCCTCCTCCCTGGGCTCGAGGCTGATCCTCAAACCCCAAATCCAGCAAATTTTCCGCCTCCCAAACGCTGAACCGGGTAATAGAGACATTTAAAATACCAAACCCTCCAGGTTTGAGGCACATTTTTCCAGGGGGGGGAAAGGGAAAGGAAAGCTCAGCTGTTTGTTTTGCATTTAAAACGCACGATCTCAAAACAGTTCAAATGCATTTTTGCAATTCTTCCATCCGGCCCCCCTCCGAACGGGGAAGATTCAAACCAGATCCCTGCTCCAGAGCTTCCAGGACTGACAGGGCTCGGGGCCATTCCCTCCGGGGAAGCCGCAGGTATGCGGCCAGGCTGGGGGAGGGGGGTGGCCAATTACTAAGTAAATATTGACTTTAAAATTCGGTTTTCCCCCTTTTTTTTTCCCCTTCAAGTCAGACTATGGCATTGAAATCATGAGGCATTCACCTTCCCAAAACACAAAAATAAAATAAAAGTTATTTGGAGAAGGGAAGCCTGGCTCTGCTGTGCCAGAGGTGTTGGAATTGCAGCTCTGTGCCACTCCTGGGACAGGTCCTGGATGGATGTGGCTCCAAACGGGTTTCACTCCAATTCTCCCCCTTTTTGGAACTCCCCAAAGGGACAACAACAAATCCAACCAAAACCAAACCCCACCATCACCTCAGGTCGGACATTGGAATCATGAGGCATTCACCTTCCCAAAACAACAAAAAAATAAAGGTTATTTGGAGAAGGGAAGCCTGGCTCTGCTGTGCCAGAGGTCCTGGCTGGATGAGGGTGCTCAGATGGGTCCCAGACAGGTTTCACTCCAATTCTCCTCCTTTTTGGAACCCCCAAAGGGACAACAACAAATCCAACCAAAACCAAACCCCACCATCGCCTCAGGTCAGACATTGGAATCACGAGGCATTCACCTTCCCAAAACACAAAAATAAAATAAAAGTTATTTGGAGAAGGGAAGCCTGGCTCTGCTGTGCCAGGGGTGTTGGAATGGCAGCTCTGTGCCACTCCTGGGACAGGTCCTGGTTGGATGTGGCCCCTGATGGGTTTCACTCCAATTCTCCTCCTTTTTGGAACTCCCCAAAGGGACAACAACAAATCCAACCAAAACCAAACCCCACCATCACCTCAGCATTCCAGTGTTTCTCTGGTTTTCCATCCCTGGTTTCTGCCCATATTCCCAGCCCTGACCAAGGGATGATGCTGGTGGGAAGCAGCTGGAAGATCCCACCCACCCCCAGCCCCATCCTGGGGTACAGGCAGGGCTGTCACCCCTGTCACACCCCAGAGGAACAGCCAGGATGGGCCCAGCACCCTCTGCTCATCCAGATCCCACCAGGACATCCCCAGCCCTTTCCCACTGGTTCTGTTCCACACATTCTCCCATTTTTGCCCACCTGGACGCTCCATTCTCCCGTTTTTGCCCACCTGGATGCTCCATTCTCCCATTTTTGCCCACCTGGATGTTCCATTCTCCCGTTTTTGCCCACCTGGACACTCCATTCTCCCGTTTTTGCCCACCTGGATGTTCCATTCTCCCATTTTTGCCCACCTGGACACTCCATTCTCCCGTTTTTGGTCCTGTTCCACACATTCTCCCATTTTTGCCCACCTGGACGCTCCATTCTCCCATTTTTGCCCACCTGGACGCTCCATTCTGCCATTTTTGCCCTCCTGGATGTTCCATTCTCCCGTTTTTGCCCACCTGGATGCTCCCCATGGCAAGGGACACCCATCCCTCCCCATGGGATCCACTGGATCCCCACACTGGGTACCCCAAGGACTGGAAGATGCCAATCCCAATGGGGATGTCCCCTTTGGGGGACAAGCCCAGCTCACTCTGAGCACTGGATGAGGGACAGGTGACAACTCCAGGGTCCCCAGCAGCCTCCCAGTACCCCCAGCAGGCGCACTGGGATGGAATTCCCAGCAGCCTCCAAACCCAGACAAAGGAGAGGAGCGAGGATGAGGAGGATGGAGAGGATGAGGAGGATGGACGGGCGAGCGCATCCCAAGGGGAGGCAGGAGATGGAGGCAGGAGCTGCCCACAGCATCCCCGCCGAGGGGGGAAGGGGGATAAAATCATCTCGCAGCTCCCAGGGCTGCGTCCATCCCGCAGCTCCGCGGCGTCACCTGATTTAAAAACGAATCCTGGGGCGGGGGGGGGGGAGACGATTTCCATGCGAAAACGCATCAGGAAATCTGCGAGGAATGCGCTCCCCCCCCTTCCCCGCCCAGCCCCTTCCCCTCCCGGCTCCCCAGGCTCCTCCAGCAGCTCCGCCGCCTTCAGATGAAATCCATTAAAAAAAAAAGGGAAAAAAAAAAAAAAAAAAAAAAGGGAGGGAAGGGGGGAATAAAGGAAAGATTTGCATTTTAAACCAAATTCAGGAGCCGGGAGAGCCGTGCCGGAGCGCGATCCCCCCTCCCGCCTCCAGCCCCACGGAGAGTCCGCAGCAGAACGAGCTGAAAAATGGCAGGAGATGGAGCCAGATGAAACGAAAGCTCCGGCATTGCCAGAACTGGGGATAATAACAATAAAAAAATAAAAAATAAAAAAAATTAAAAAATTATTTAAAAAAAAAAAAATTAAAAAAAAAAAAATAAAAATAAAAATAAAAAAAGAGCCGGATCATCCAGACTCTGGTGGGGAGGGGCACAAGGGGCAACTCCAGCCCCGCAGCCAAGGGGGATTCAAGGGAGAATCCCTTTTTTTTTTGGTATCTTTTTGCAGCTTATCTGCAATTTAAATGGAGAAAAAAAAAAAAATAAAGGCGGGGGGGGGAGGAAAAAAGAGAAAGAAAAAAACATTTGCAGCCAAGAGAAAGGGGTTTAAGTCCTCTGGGTGCACTTGGATGTGCTGCAGCCGGCCCTGGCCTGTGGCCATCCCTGCCAGGTTGCCCCGTGTCCCCTTTTTCCTTCCTCAGAGGAGGGATGGGGAGGGGGCAGCAGACCTGCAGACCCCCCCCAGATCACAGGTTTTATTCCCTGTATTTATCCCAGCAATAGGAGTGGGATGTTTATACCCTGGGCAGTTGGGAACCCAAACAGGATCCGGCGCTCTGCACCCGCCGTGGTTATTTATGGCCTGTGGCTGGAGCTGATAACGCTCCCTCCAGAGCCCTGCCTGCGCCGGGAATAAAGCAATTCCACAGGATAGATTAATAGGCATTTCATCCCGGCAGCTGGGAGGGAGGGAGGAAGGGAAGGGGAGGGAGGCTGGGGACGCTGCCGGGGGCTCGGTGGGGCAGGAGGGTCCGTGCTTCCTCCCGCCGGGCTGGGCATCAGCTCGCCAAGGCTTTCAAAGGGCTGGAGCCCGGCCAGAACCATTGGCCTTAATTCATTAGTCAACTCAATTTCGCTGCCTCCGCAAATAAGGACTTTGTCTGGGATGGGGAAACGGAGCAGAGCTGCTATTGTGCCCTGGGAGCGGGCAGAAAGGGCCCTTTGAGAGGACACTCTGCTGGAATAAAAGTCACTTTTATCCCAGAATAATTAGCATGCTCTGAGTACACTAATTATTCCGGCATAAAGGGACTTTTATTCCCGAGCAGCGCGGGGAGTTGCTCTGGATTCGGCTCCACCTGCCCGTGTGAACGCAGCCAGGGATGATCCAGCTGGGATTTGGGATCCTTGGGGTGGCCACACCACTGGGCTGCACATGGGGGTGCCACCCCAGCCAGGACAGGGAACTGTCACCTCCTCCAGGAGATGCTGGATGCTCCCAGAGGTTGGAGAACAGCAAGAGGGGGATGAGAAATGGAGATCCACACCTGTTCCAAGCTTCCAGGTCACCTCCTGAGGTCCCCCTGGGGGATTTGGGTTCCCTGAGGGATCTCAGAGCATCTCCCAGCTCTGGGGAGCACAAGGTCACGGAGCCACCGTCACACGGCGCAATCTCCTGCGACTTCAAGGTCTCTTCCAGGGATAACAACCCCTGACAACACCACGGCCCTGCCACAGCTTTTGGCTGTCACCAATTCCCACCCCAGTCCCCAAAATCAAGGCCAACCAGCCCATGAGGACACGGCTCTGGTCACCCATCACCTCCCCAGCACAGCCAGCACGTGCTGTCGGCAAGGCCAAAGGTCTGGAGATTCCTTGACAGCACAATTCTGGAAAAGCAGGTCCTGCACGGCTTCCAGGTGGCAGCTGCTCCACTGGAAAAACATCCCTGGCACGGTGAAATGTCCCATCTGGTACAAACGGTGAAAGAGGAATTGGCACAGCCATCCCTGAGCTGATGCTGTGTCCCAGATGCTGCCTGACCCTTTGGCATCTCCATCGGATGCTCCCAGGGGGTTCCTGCAGGTCAGGGATCCTGCTTTTGCAGGTTTTAACTTCTGTAAGTTGCAGGAAGAGAAAATTTAGGATTTTCTGCAGCTGAAGGGGCGTAGGGCTGAGCAAAGGCCGATGGCATCAGAGCCGGCTGCGGAGGAGAGCACGGCGGGCTCCAAATCCGCTCTTCCCGGGGGAAAAAAAACACCCTCCGGGCCGGCAGAGGAGAGAGGCTGAGCAAACCCATCTGGAAGGGCCGGGGGCTGAGGCAGGAAGCGGGGACATGGCGTGGGCACCGACCCAAGGATGCAGAGCCGGCCCCGGGGGCGGAGGCGCCGGTACAGCCCCGGTACAGCCCCGGTACAGCCCCGGTACAGCCCCGGTACAGCCCCGGTACAGCCCCGCTCCTCCCCGCTCCACGCGGGCGCTCGCCCCGGTGCCCCGCAGCATCCGCCAGGGCGTTGGGAAGGCGGCTGGAGCGGGAAGTATTAAACCCAAGTGCTTCCTTTTCCAAACAATAAAAAAAAGCACCACGACACCCGCCGGGAGGAAACCCTTCACAGCATTTTTTTCGCTGTGCTGGGAGGGGTGCAGCTCTCAGTGCCTGGAGAGGACGAGACCACCATAAATACCGTGATTTGGGGTGTCTGTGCCCCCCCAAAGACCCCATAAATCATCTGGAGCTGCTCTCAGGCAGTGACAGAGGCAGGGACAGCCAAGAGGGATCGACACCAGCAGCAGGGGACAGGGAAGATGTGTGACCCCAGCAGAGGCTGGAGTGGGTGGGCACACACACTGGCAGCCCCCCAGCAGGGCAGGGTGGGCACAGGAACGTCCTGCTGCTCCCCAGGGCTCAGAGTTTGTGTCCCTGTGCCATCCTTTAGGCCACGACATCCCAGCTCTGAGGAAATCACCAAGTGCCAGCATCAAGGGCACAGGGAAGCAGAGGGAGGGGACAGCTGGAGGGACACAGTCCTGAGGAGCCCAATGCAGGGCCCAGGGGTGCAGAGATTCCTCCATGAGCTGTGGCCATGCTGGTGGCCAGCTGTGACCATCGGTGGCCTGAATGAGCCATGTGTGACCCAGGAGCCCGTGCCCATGAACAAAGAGCTGCAGGTAAATGGGTGAGATTGATGCAATTCAAAGCTCTCAGCACATTTCCATTTCGGCCTGGCAGCCCCCAGCAAACAAATCCGGCCGCTCCTAAGGAGGTTGGGGTATGGGGGCAGCAGCAGGATGGCCCCCAAAGCTGGAATCCTCCTCGACTCAATCACCAAGGGATGATGGATGGCAGAGCCCTGAGTCCAAGAGCAGCGACTCCTCTCCTCCTCCTGCAGCTCAGTTCAACAGCAACTCCCACACCTGCCCAGCTCAGCACACCCAGGATGTGACCCCCAACACCTGCCTGTCCTCAGGACCAGACCCCCCAATACCTTCCTGACCCCAGGATGTGACCCCCAACACCTGCCTGTCCCCAGCATGAGACCCCCAACACCTGCCCACCCTCAGGACCAGACCCCCCAACACCTGCCCACTCTCAGGACCAGACCCCCCAACACCTGCCCACTCTCAGGACCAGACTCCCCAATACCTAACTGTCCCCAGGATGTGATCCCCAACACCTGCCTGTCCTCAGGATGTGACCCCAACACCTGCTCACTCTCAGGACCAGACCCTCCAACACCTGCTTGTCCCCAAGATGTGACCCCCCAGTACCTGCCCACCCTCAGGACCAGACCCCAAATACCTTCCAGTCCCCAGCATGAGACCCCCAACACCTGCCCACCCTCAGGACCAGACCCCCCAATACCTTCCTGTCCCCAGGATGTGACCCCCAACACCTGCCTGTCCCCAGCATGAGATCCTCAACACCTGCCCACCCTCAGAACCAGACCCCAAATACCTGCCTGTCCTCAGGATGTGACCCCCAACACCTGCTCACTCTCAGGACCAGACCCCAAATACCTGCCTGTCCCCAGCATGAGACCCCCAACACCTGCCCATCCTCAGGACCAGACCCCCCAACACCTGCCTGTCCTCAGGATGTGACCCCCAACACCTGCCCATCCTCACCATGGTCTCATTTGGAGGAACAGCATCTGGCTAGAGGCTAATTAGTCCACTCAATTAAAGATGCAACTTCCAACTCAATTAGACTCCCTCCCAGACATCCACAATTCCTAGTCCATGCGTTTTGGACACCACAGCCCTGCTCTCACCTTCCTGACACTCCCAGGAGCCCGGGATGCTCTTCCCATCCCTCCCCTCGGTGTCATTGCAAGCACGGTCCCACCGGAGAAGCTCAGAGCTGCCAGCAAGGTCATTATCCAAAAATTCTGCTGCCAGAGCGGTGCTGGGACCGTCTGTCATCCTGCACAGCATCTGCATGACTGCAGCTCCAGCCCGCTCCGTTCCCTGGCTCAGGAAGGACACTGGAGTCTAAATTTAGCCCTAAAAATGGCCTGACCACGTTGGGGGAACGCAACTTCTGGATGGAACAACATCCAGAACAACCCTCACGGCCCACCCTGTGCTCTTCCTTCAAAAATAAGAGTTACAGTGCAAAGAAAACAACGAGTTTGAGCCGAATTAGAAAATGCTGAAAATATTTTGGTGCGGCCGCAGCCGACGCGGGTCGGGCTGCCCAGGAGCGGTGCAGTGGTGGAAAGGGCTGGAAAGTTAAATCAACAGCAAAACCTGGGCTGTAAATAGCTCGAGGTGGCCTTGGATTGCAAAATCCCAAGAAGGGAAAAGCATCCTCTGGAAAACAAGCTGCAACCAAGGGTAGATGCTGCGTTTGGGAGAGCCTGAGGATGGCAGAGCTGGATGCAAAACGTCCCCAGGAGGTTCAGCAAGGCCACCAAGCCCAAATCCCTGGAGAGGGATGTCCATGGGAACACAGCTGGGAGATGATGGAGATAAAATTCATCCCAAGCACAAGGAGAGTCCTGTGTGCCTGGCAAAGGCAGGGCTGTGGGAAGGAAACAGGCTGATGAATCCGCTGCTCACAGTGCAAGCCAGGCGCCACTCCCGGGATCAGCACCCACTCCAAGGAGCTCATTCCCAACCCTGGGACCGCTGGATTCACCCCATGGCTTGTTGGGGTGAGCTGGGAGAGAACTCTGGGCTTGGCAGGCAGCTCTTGGAGAGATTCAGGGCTGGGAGGTCTGGGGGGCACAGGGAAAGGATTTATCTGCACCAGAAGAAAGGTGCTCGGAGTGAATCTGGGAACTGAAATCATCTCCACGCCTGGAAGAGGAACCTCCCGACAAAGCTGTGGGCTCATCGTTGTGCTGACTCAGCAGGATGTGGCACATCCTGTGTGTGTGTGTGTGTCCCCCCCCTCTCTCCCCAGGCACTCCACGGCTCCCGAGGGCCCGGCCCTGGCTGTGATTTCGGGAAGCACCTCCCCTCCACCCCCTTGCTGGGCAAAGGACACTGGCAGAACAAAGTGATCCCTGCACCCTTCTGGAGAGGTTCCATCCAAAAAAAAAACCATCCAAAGGCTTTGGGAAAGCTCCCCAAAGGCACAGCCAGACCCCTGGAGTGCTGTGGGGGATCACAGACACTGGCACAGCTCCTGGCCAAACCCTGCTGTGACACCATCCCCGGGGGCAGGCAGGGACCTCATGAGCTGTCCCATTCCTTGTGGAGCATCCCAGTGCTCACGAGATGGTGGCAAGGCCTCAGCAGCAGGATGCACCTGGCACAAGAGCAGAGCCCTCCTCAGCAGTGCTGCTGCACCTGGATGAGCCTCACAGGAGGCACCGGGCAGGTGAGGGCTGGCACAGACCCCAGTGCCCGCTGAACTCACCCTGCCACCACCATCACCTCCAAAGATGCTCCCAGTGCTCCCAGTTTCTGCCCAAAGGGCTCCTGGCCCTCACCATGCCCACCTCAGTGAGCACTGGGAGGTGACCTGGACGTTGTCACAACCTTGAGGGGACAGCCAGGTCTCCCTGTGCCCTCCTGGAAGGAGAAGGAGGTGAAACACCCTCATCCCAAGCAGCAGGAGAACAGATTTTGGAAGCCAACCCTCCTCAAAGCTTCTCGTGCCACCACCCCTTCCCCTCAGCTGACTCCAGGGCTGTTTTCAGGACCCCACCCAGCAGCTGGTTTACACAGCTTTTCCCTTAATTTGTCCCTGATTTTCTGCTCCAATCCTGCTGTTCCTGTGAGAAGAGGGGAATGCCTGTGCAGCAGAGCAGAGCCTGGACAGCCCCAATGGGCAGCCACGGGTCAGGCATGGGCTGGGGGCAAAGAGGAGCCACAAAAAAACGCCAGCTGGAGCCAGAGGAGGATGCTCCAGGAATCTCAGAGGCACAAGGGATGATCTGGGTGGTTTTTCTCCCCACCATCCCAACCAATCCTTCACACTGGAGGAAAAGCATCACCAGCTGGAGCAGCCCCCGCTCCTTCCCGGTTCTCAGGCTCCCCCGGAGCACATGGAACCGGCACGGAGAGAACACGAGGAGCGAGCGGCGGGGCTGAGGCACCTCAAGGCGAGGGGGCTGCCACAGCTGCTCCCGCCCCCGCTCCGCCCACCGCACCTCGGGAGCTTCGGAAGCGGCGCCTCGGCTTCACCCCAAAGCTGGCACCGCTGCCAGGGATGCTCCAGCGCTGTCCCATCCTCTCCACATCACGGGCAAGGAGCGGGAGGGATGGGGGACAGAGCCACAGCAGCACCAGGCACCTCTCACGCCAGGACAGAGCCCCACAGGGGTGCTGGAACTTTCTGGGATGCTCCATATAGGAATGCTGGACACCCCTCTGCATGGAGGAACCTCCAGTGTTGCCCCTCCAGCAGCTCCTTTCTCCTCCCAGCACCCCAAATTCTTCACCTCCACTGAACCCAGAGCAGCTCCGGGCGTGTCCGTGCACGCTTAGGGAAGCAGCGTGTGCGCACACCCACACGTGTGCACACGCATGGGAAGACACGGAAAAACAGATGGGAAAACACCTGGGAACACACATGGGTACACACAAACGGGAACATGCCAGACCACCAAGGTGGCAAGAGGGAAGTGCTGTCACCAAAACAGCCCAGCCACCCTTAACCACAGGTATTTCCAAAATAGGAACAGGGTGACCCCTGCCTGCCCTCACTGCACTCCTGGGCCTCTGGGATGCCCCACACCTCACTGGGAAGCGGGAGAGGACCGGGCAGACAGGAGCTGCACACCGGCGCCCTTTGTTCCTCGTGGAAGAGCTTCCTCCCACCCCATGGTTGGACTTTGTCCTGCTCTTCTCCAGAAACAAGCAAAGAGATTCCAGAGCTGCAAACAGAGGCAGTGATTGTGAGGAATCAGTTCTCCAGACAAGGATGGGGACTTGCACCCTGCTCCCAGTGACATCCTGGCCTTTCCCAGAGCACCACTGGGACAGTACCAGAGCCCAGCCAGGAGCGCCAGGGTGGAGGCACCAGCTCAGGTGGCACCTTGGTGGCAAATTCTGCTTCCTAACCAGCCTAACCACACGCTCACAGTGCCTCCACATCCGCCACATACCTGCACATCCTCCCACCCACAGGTTCACACAGCTCCCAGCACCCGGAGGTGGTGGAACAACACCTTATCCCCATCACAATCTCCAAAGGGGAACCCCTCAGGAAGGGGGGACGTGCACCAGGAGGAAAGGGGAGATGCCTCTGCCCCACTCCAGCTCCTGGGCTGTGGAGAAGAGGATGGAGGAACTTCCCCTCCAGCTCATCATCTTTCCGCAGCCTCGTTTCCAAAGGCAACGCAGCTTATGCAATGAGTGATGCCTCCCTTCCGCCCCCACCAACTTCTGGATCCGCCGGCTGCTCCGAGCCACCTCCGAGCAGGGGATGATGCCTCTCCAAGACCTCAGATCCCTGGAGGGGTGACCCCAGAGGGCTCAGCTGTTGGCCACCTGCACTGCTGAGCTCACTGGGAGGGTGCCAGAGGCTCCATCAGCCCTGCAGCCCCCCCTCGGTGGCACCTGCAGGGTGCCCTGAGCTGCCCCGTTCCTGTCACCTCCCTTCAAGGGACACAGATTTCTGCACCCTCAGTAGGGTGAGGAGGTGCTGGAGGATGGAAACCGCAGGTTCCGGCCTCCTGCAGCCCCAGACATGAATCTGGGGCAGGGAGTTGGCGTTTGCCCAAACCTCCTCCTCCTCCTCCATCCCTCCGACCCAGCGACGGGTCAGATGCTGCCACTGCCACGACACCAAATCCCTTCTCCCTCTTTGCTCCAAGGTGGGCAAAGAAATGAGACAGAAAAACCTCCCTCAAAAAAAAAAAAAACCAAAAAAACCCCAAAAAAACCAAAAACAAAAAACCCGGTCGTTCATCCATCATTCCGGCCTCTCATTTCACCAGGCCATTCCCATGCGGACAGAGGGGAATCCGTCACAGCAAAGCCGAGACCCGCTCATTTCCCTGCTTTTGAAGGGGAAAAAACAGAGCCCTGCGCGTCCAAGCGTTGCGAGGAACTTCGCCACGGCCGCTGGTTCGCGGCTGGATCGGCTGCCAGCGCGGAGCACGGGCGCTGCCAAGAGCGGCCCCTCGCACATTCCCAGCCCGGCCATGGAGCTGACGAGCTCAAGTATTTACTGAATAGATCAATAAGAGCCGGGAACGCGACGTGCACGGCTTGGGAACGAGCGGCTGGCAAAGGAGCTGGATGGACCCATGGGGGGAGGCTGGACAAACGGACACACGGACGGGGGGGGGGGGACGGACAGCCCCGGTGGTTGGATAAACACATTCCCAATGCCACCAGGCCCGGTCATAGCCAAACTCCGCAGCCGGGCGTCGGGAGAAGCAGCCCCGGTTATGCAAGAGCGGGAGAGTGGGGCGAGGCCGGGCTGTCACGGACACCCCCGGGAGCGGTGGGACCCCGGCCCCGGTCACCCTTGGGACACCGGGCCCCCCCGGCTCCGGCTCCTGCAGCAGTGCTGAGCTCCAACTTTGCTGCTTGGCTGCGGGGAAAACTTTGAATTCCAGAGGAAAATGGGATGGAGGGCGGGTGGGAGCCAAGGGAACGGGCAAAGAGGAGAAAACGGGGAGCGCCAGCCAGCGGCCCCCGCGGCTGCGGGGGGACGGGGCGGGGGGGCGCACGGTGCGCTGCGGAGGACGCGCCTCCCCAATCCGGCCCGTTGCCCCCCGCTGCCCCCCGGTCCCTCCGGTGTCCCCACGGCGCGGTGGGGCCGGGCTGAGCCCGCTCTGCTTTGTCACGGCGGCGTTGGGGGGGGGGACGCGCGGCGCCCCCCGCCCCCTCCCCGGCCCGGCCGAGCCCCGCGCCCCCGACAGCGGCTGCGGGGCCGCGCGGCTGCGGCGCCTCCCCCTCCCCGCCGGTGTCCCCCCCCCGCCCCACCATCCCCGCCGGTATCGCCCCGCGGGGGTCCGGCCTCGTCGCCCCCCGACTCACCTTCGAGGGCGCGGGCGGCGGGCGCGGCCAGCAGGGCCAGGAGGCTCCCGGCGAGGGCCAGCAGCGGCCCCATGCCGGCGGCTCGGCGGCGGCGGCGGCGGCGGCGGCTCCTCACGCCGTGCTGCCCGTGGGGCGGCGCGTCCCGGGCCCGCGCACCGACATCCGCGGGGGGCGGGCGGGGGCGGGCCGGCGGCCGGGCCGGGCCGGGCCTGGGGGGCGGGCGGACCCTCCGGGCTGGGCGGCGGCGGCGGCGGCGGCGGCGGCGGCGGCGGGGCCGGGGGGGTGGCGGGGGATGGGATGGGGAGGGGTGGGGGGGGGGGGGTCTGCGCGCGCCGCCGCCGCGGCGGAGGGAGGGCGGTGATGGGGGGGGGGTGTGGGGGGGCGATGGAGCGCGCGCCGCCGCCCGCCTGACGTCACCGGGCTCGAGCCGCCGCCGCCGCCGCGGACGGGAACGGGGAGGGAGGGGGGGGGGGACACGCGCGTGGCGTTGGAGGGGGGGGGGTCCTACGCGCATGCGCGTGCGGTGCCGGGGCTGCGCCCCCCGGTGGGTGTGGGCAGGGACAGGGGCCGGGCAGCGGTCCGGTGTCGGTACCGGCCTCGGTATCGGTATGGTGCGGGCAGGGGTCCGGTGTCGGTGTCAATAATGTATAGGCAGGGGTGCGGTGCCGGTGCCGGTGACGGTGCCGGAGTCGGTGTCGGTGCCGGTGCCGGTGTCTGTATGGTATGGGCAGGGGTCCGGTGTCGGTGTCAATAATGTGCAGGCAGGGGTGCGGTGCCGGTGCCGGTGTCGGTGCCGGTGCCGGTGCCGGTGTCTGTATGGTACGGGCAGGGGACCGGTGCCGGTATCGGTGTCAGTGTGGTATGGGCAGAGATCCGGTGGGAGTGTCGGTGTCAGTATGGTCCGGGCAGGGGACCGGTGCCGGTGTCGGTATCGGTGTCAGTGCGGTACGGGCAGGGGACCGGGGCCAAGGCCGGTGTGGTACCGGTACAGCGCTGCGAATCCCGCGCCCACACGCGGTACCGACCCAGCTCCCGGTCCGTCCCTGCTGTGCCGGCCCCCATTCCCCCCAAGTGCGGGGGCGGCCCAGCTCCTCTCTACCGGCACACGGTACCGGCTGCGGGTCAGAGACGGACGAGGCAGCAGGACCCTCATCACCCCCAAGGGCAGCGGGACCCTCGCCGCCCTCTCAGGGCTGCAGGACCTTCACTGTCCCGCAGGGCAGTGAATCATCCCCAAACCATCTCCAAAGGCACCAGGAACCTCGCGATTCTCCCAGGACAGCAAAACCATCACCACCCCCGAGGGCGGTGGGACCCCCGGGGCAGCAGGACCCTCACAATGTCCGAGGGTGGTGGGACCCTCACTGTCCCCCCGAGGCAGGGGGTCCCTCATCACCCTCCAGGGCACAGGACCCCCGCTGTCCCCCCAGCCGCCCCTTCGGGGCTAAGGGAGCAGAGCTCAAGGCCGGGGGGCCAGAACACCGGACCCCCATCATGAGGGTCCCGTCATCACTCCCCCAACTCCGGCTTTGACTGAGAACCGTGACGTCAGAGCCAGAGCCGTGACGTCATCCACTGGGCACTCCGAGGGAGATGGGCAGCGGTGCCGGCAGCGTCATCAGGCAGCATGCGACCCCTCGGCGTGATGTCATATGTTTTTATAATTATGTCACAAACCTGCTCCGCCCCACCCCGGTCAGGCAGCTGCGTGATTCAGGCTGCTGCGGCGCCAGATGTTCGGGAGAAAGTCCAGATGTTCCTGGGACGACACCCCTGCAGAAGCGCCGGGGTGGCGCAACCCGCTGGGCTGGAGGGGTTCTGGGCACCGGCTCTGTACCCCCCATTCCTCCAGAGCCCCCAAACATCGCACACGACCCGGGGAGCGAGTGCGATTCTGATTCCTCCCACGCGTGGGTCCCGGCCAGCGCTCCACAACCCTCTCCCTACTCGGTACCGTCCTGGACCGGGGCGTGGGGAGGGCCGGGAAGCCCCTTCCCAATCCCGAACAGCCCCGGCCGGTGTCCGCTCTCCCGGGATGTCCCGGTACGGAATGAGCGAGCCGCGCTCACGGGACCCCCGGACGCGTTTGATGCTCGAAATGTCAGCACGGAGAGTTCGCTGGCACCACGGCGGGAGGAGCAGAGGGGAACGCGGGGACCTCGCGGCCCTGCCCCAGCCCCGGTCCCGCACCCCCAGCCCTGGCAGCACCGGTCCCGCATCCCCCGGTTGGCCCCGGTGGCACCGGCGGTGCGGCAGCGCCCCCTGGCGGCCCCGAGGTCGCCCTGCCCGGTGCTGCCCCGGCGCTCCGGTGGACGCGGGGGTCGGAGCGGCCGAAGGAGCGCCCCGGGGGACGGGCGGGTATCCCAAGCCCCCCCAAGCAATGACACCCCTTTTCAGTGCCCCTACTGCCGTCCTCGGCTCGGTACCGGAGGGCGCAGGCAAGAGGCGAGCACAGCCCGGGATCAGTCACGGGTTCGGACCCCAGGAACGGGAACCGGGGTTCAAATCGTGCGGTGAAGCTGCAGCTCAGGACCAACGCTCCGGTACACCCGTGAATGGCGGGGCCACGGAACCGGGGCTGCCCCGGTGCGAGAGCACCCCCGGTAACGGGCGGGGGGCACCCACGGGGATGGGCGGGGGGCTTGGAAGGGCAGCAAAGAGGGACCCTTAGAGCAAGAGGAGGGTCAGGGGTGGGTGTCACAGATGGGGCGGGGGGACACCCGTGGGTGGGGGCTGAACGGGGCAGAAGTGCGGTCACGAGTGGAATATGGGGTGAGTGCGGTCAGGAATGGGGAGATAAAGGACACGAGTGGGGTCACGAGTGGGTGGGAGCTGATATGGGGTGAACGCGGAGCCGGTGCGTGCAGCAGCCCCTCGGTGGGGAAATCCGGGGCTCCCAGATCCTGCCGAGGCTGGTCCCGGTCCCGGTGTCCTCCCATCCCTCCGCTCGCGCGTCTCCTCCCCCTTCCTGCGCTCGGCGCTTCCCGGCGGAGCGGGGCCGCCGCGGGGACCGGCCGCGCCCGCCGCCGCTAGGGAGTGAACGAGGGGCCGCGGGGACCGGCCGGACCGGCCGCCCCCCGCCCGCGGCTGCTCTCGCCAGGTAACGGGGGGACGGGACCGGGGATTTTGCCGCTGTTTTACACCTCCCGCCCGGGCCCGGAACTCGTGCAGGGGCACCGAGCTGGGAGCCGGGGGGGAACGGGGCTCTGCGGGGTATTCCAGGAGCACCTCCATGCTCCGGGGGTGGGCAGCGCGATGTGAGACAGGCTGAGCCCTCAGAGGGGGAGCAGAGCGACTGTCAGCCCCTCACTGGGGTGTTTGGGGATGGGGATGGGGAAGGGGCTCCGGCACCGGCGGCGCCGAGGCTGCATCGGCCGCCCAGGTGGAAACGCAGCCAAGCTCGACCCGAAATCCAGAGCACCCGCGGGTGGGTGGGTGGGTGCGGAGGATGGCACCCCGCTCTCCTGGCACCCCGCTCTCCTGGCACCCCGCTCTCCTGGCACCCCGCTCTCCTGGCATGGCGATGTTTGGGGACAGGGGGTGCGTGGGGCAAAGGGAGACCCCTTCCCTCGTCCCGCCGGTGGACGTGGACGGCGAGTTCCTGGGACGGGAGCGGCACCGAATCCAGCCCGGACTCCCCGAGCCGTGAGTCATCCTGGGCTGGGTCGGCTGGGAAGGCCCGCTCGTCTTCCTACGCACCAGAGGAACTTTCACTCCTCGAGTGAGTGGAGAGCAGTGGGCAGCTCCGCCCCCAACACGGGGCTGTCCTCCCCATGGCTCTGTCACCAGTGTCCCACCGTGTCCTGTGTTCTGGCCTCGGCTGGACAACGCTGGCAGCAGTGGCGTCCCCAGCCCCCTGGGGAAACTGAGGCACGCTGAGGGGTAGCGTTGTTCCCCGGGCTTTTCCCGGCGAGGGCACAGTCAGAGAGAAGTGCGGGTGTCCATAGCATTTGGAAAAGCTCGGGAACATCTGTCCGTGCAGAAACCCTGGGAAATCCCCCGGTGTGCTCTGAGGTGCCCCGCAGGAGGATGAGGAGGGTGCAGAGGAACCCACCTGCGCCAGGCTGGGAGATCGCAGAGGGCAGCGGGGACAGTGCCAGGGGTGGGGTCCGTCCCCGTCCCCTCCGACACAGCCGGCCCGAGGGTGGGGGGCTGCGGTTGTCTGCCAGGAAGGGCTGGTAGTTAATGAGTAACATCCGTGGGATGTACGGCACCTCGGGACAGGGAAGGACACGGGGAATGTACGGCTTTGGGACAGAGTTTCCTGTTGAGTGAGAAAGCACAAAGCCCGTACTGGGAGTGTGGGGGTCCCTGAGCCCCCTCCCGTACCTGGGCTCCTCCTGAGCCGCCTTCTCGCCCGGGAGACCTCCAGCCCCATGAGGAGGCAAAGTCCCTGGGGTGGAGGAGGAAGCGAAAGTGGCTGTGTCGATGGGGTTTGGGGAGGGGGAGCGGTGCAGGGCAGCTGCTCCCCCTCCCCGTGTGCTAAATCCTGCCCCGTGTCCAGCCGGTCTCCCTGGTCACATCGCAGCTGTGTCCTTGTGACAGCCGGGGTGACCTGGAGGAGCGTCCCCACGCGATGTTGACCCCAAGAGGGAACTGGGGAAAAGCTCTTCTGCAGAAAGAGAAGGAAATGTAGAAATTAGGATGGGGAGGATTCAGGGCAGGGCTGGGCTGAAGAAACTGCTGTGACTGATGCCAGGAGGGGACAGGCATGTCCTCCCCCTCGAGCTCCTCCCGGGCTGTGGGAGGAGGGAGCAGCGCAGCTTCTCCTGCAGATTTTCAGCAGATCCAGGCATGCCTTGGCTTAAGGCTCACGCTCCAGGTTGGCGCTTCCAGCCGGCAGCTGCCTCCCAGGGCTGAGCAGAAATACAGGTTTAATGGGACAGGAGGATGGGTATTAACCCCGAGGGTGGCAAAAGGAAAAGGCTGGTTTTCCCCTCCTGGCAAGATCCCACTGGGATTTTGGGGAGAAGCCCAGCAGCATTCCCAGAATTGTTGTGTGCGTTTCGCAGCGGGCACTGACCCTTTAGAGTAAACCTCATCCCCTGGGCCGTTCACTGCAGTGAATCCCTGGGATCTGTTTGCTCCAGGCAGCGTGGAGTCGAACCCAAAAGCAATTTTGGAAGGCGTCAGCCTCCAGCTGTTGTATTCCTCTGAGAAATGGTTTTTTTTCCCCTCAGAGTCCACCTGAAGCCTGTGCCATGTAGTTGGACCCTTCCTCCCTATCTTACCTACTCCTGACCCAATTATTGCCTCAGGGCTAATATCTTTCCTTAGCCCAAAACTAAATAAACCCCTGTCTCTTCCTGTTCTCTCTCTCTCCCCTCGCTCCCTTAGAACACCACATGAAGAATAAAGCTTGCACTGAAGCTGAGGGGGTGAGACCCACCCTTTTGAGATCTTTATTCTGCCTCTATGAAATACATCTCCCTAAAACCCCTGAGAAACTGAGCTAGCTAGATCCTGGGGGCTAGCTAAAGGGAATATATTTCATCCAGCTACCATGGTTAGTCCTTTACAGGGGTGGCACACTCCGTGAGGGCCGCTGAGCCCTAAGGGAGCCGCACCGCCGCCACCCCGGGGTGCTCCCGCTGCACCGCCCGGGGCAGGCCGCAGGCGTTTTGTTTGCTTCGGCTGCGACGTTGCCCAGTGACGCTGGCTTCCTTCCCCTCGCAGGCTTCTCGGAGTCTTTCAGCTCCACCTCCGCCCTGCGCCTTCGGTGGCTCCGCGCGGCCCAGGCCCGTGGGGACTCGGGCCGTGCCGCGGCTCCGCGCTCGCCTGAGGGCACGGCGGGCCAGGCCTGGGCCGCACGGAGGTCCCGCCGGTGCCCCGGCCCCTCGGCTGGGCCGTGAGACGCCGGTGCTGAGGGATCCGCCGCTGGATCGGGCCTTGGGCCCGGGCGGGGCCGGCGGAACCGGCGGTGAGGTGTGTGTGTGTGTGCCCGGGGACCCCCCTGGCCGGCCGGGCCCGCGGGGTGTGAGGGTGGCGGGAGGAAGGGCGGGAGCTGTCGGGAATGCTGAGGGGACGGGGTGGGAATGTTGGGGTTCCGACGTCCACTTTGGGGTGCAGTGGGGCTGTGAGCCCCCAGTGTGGGTATTGAGGGTGGAGTTCCCTATTTAGCGCTTCTTTCCAGTCCTCTTCTTGCTTTCCCTGATCTGTCGAGCCCACCGAGCCTGAGGGGTGGCTGGGGAAGGGGCTCTCCTTGTGGGTGACACCTGAGGAAGTTTTGGGGGGCAGCCAAGCCACCTCACTGGGATCACCCCGATGGAACAGCCTCACTGAGCTCAGGGGAGTTCACACTTTTCCCACTCCTGGGGTGTTCCACAGTCTGCCAGCTCTCCCAGCTCCCCTATGCCAAGTCCAGCACCACTTGCCCATCCCTTGGAGTGTTTTTGTGGCAAAAGGAGCAGGGATTCTCCAGAGATGAAGGAAACTGAGGCACAAGTGGGCTGCCAGCCCGCCTAGGATTGCCCAAGAGGCTGATCCTAGATCCAGCTTCCTAATCCTCCCTCTCCTCCCCAGCAGCCCCAGCCCAGTGGAGCAGCAGGTTCAGACGTGGAGGGACAAGCAGCAGCTCTCACCCCCTCCCTGAAGGGCTCTCTGCACTCAATTCCCCCCAGGGCTGGGCTGGAGGCAGCTTGAATGGCCCTGCCCTCATCTCCTCTCCTTTTTGTCCACAGGTGACTGTTCCAAGATGTCCCTCTGGAACCTCGTGTCCCACATGCCACCGGAGGAGTTCAGCAGCCTCTCCACGGAGTTTCCCCGGAGCCTGCGCTGTCTCCTGGCCGAGTGGCTGGAGAACCAGCCCTGGTGAGTCTCCTTCCTCCCCAGAACAGCACAGGGCTGGGGGTCACAGAGGGGAATGTGGGTGATCCATGCCCATTCTCCCAACTTTTCTCCTCTCCAGGGAGTTCATCAATGGCTCAGACGCCTTCTGCAACAGCATGGCCAGCGGGATGCTCTCGGTCATGCTGGAGAAACTCCGCAGTGCTGCCAGCAACGATGGGCAGCAGTGCCAGATCCTGCAGCAAATCAACAGCATCGAGGTGTGCAGGGACCCTGGGGCTGGGTCAGGCTGGGATTGCAGCCAGCTCCCAGGAAAAGTTGATTATTTTATGCTGGAAGGGCTCACTGCCTTAGGATGGTCCCCCTTTTCCAGGCTTGTGAGCAATGAGCAGACCCAGCGTGGGGTTTTTGGAGTGTTCCAGAGGACAGAGGGGGTTTGTTTGCATCCTGGGGCTGACCCGCGTTCTGCAGCCCAGTGACCCACAGGGAGCTGCCACATCTTCCCTGAAATGGTCCCGTGGGGACCCTCCTGAGCCCCTCAGCCCCACTCGCCCCCAGTTTTTGGCACCTGGGGGCCGTCTCAGCAGATGTTCCCCATTTTCTGCTCGAGTGTTTGATTTCTTCTTCCTCCAGGCTGTGTGAGGCTGCGTTTCCTCCTGCTGTGAGCACTGGGTTTCATTTTTGCTGCTTTATCTCTTATCAAGGCTGTTGGAATTGCTCTGTCCCTTTCCCAACCCTCTGATTTATCCCCTCTGGCCAGCAGAGCTCAGAGCACCAGAGCTGAGCAGCGCTCACTCCCAGAGCCCCATTCTGGTTGAAAACTCTGCTTTTTTGGTAACAGACCTTTTTAATATCCAACATTTGGGAAGGAATCAGCTTTAGTCACAACTTCTGAGGAGCAGGATGACTTTCCAAAACAAGATTCATGCTTTTTTTGCTGTAGGAAGCAAGCAGATGTTTCAGCTTAGGGATTTTTTTTATTATTTAAAATGCTGATGCAGAGCAGCCCTCCTGTGTTCCCTCCTCCCTCCATCCTTCATCCCAGAACACCAAATCCTCGTTTCTCCATGCCTGGCCAGGCTGTTCCCTGTTTTTGAGGCTGCTGTGGGCACCAGAATGGGCAACCACAGGGCTGGGGATGTGGGTGAGAGCCAAACCTGGGCCTCTCATCTCCTGAATCCCACATTTTCCCTGGAAGAGCCCACAGGGCTGCATCCAGACCTCCTCACTGGAGCTCCCACCGGCACAGGAACCCACCAAGCACGTCATCAGCCATTCCCCCCATCGAGTTTCTGCTGCTGTTTTGGGAAGTAGCTAATTTGGGAAATGCGTGAAGGCCGGAGGAGCTGGCACGGGACACAGGAGCTGGAGCCAGCAGGGGAATTCCTCTGCTTGTTCTCAGTTGAAAGCATTGATCCACCCAGGGCAGCTGGGAGAGTCTCCCCCAGGTGTCAGGCTAGAGGCTGGAGGAAATACTCAAAGGAATAGAGAATTCCTTTCAGTTTCGAATGGTTTTTTTTGTTTGTTTTTTTCAAATTGAAGTTGATTCTTCTACTTTTTATACAAAAAAAAAAATGGAGCTGGATCCGATGATCCTGATGTTCCCTCCAACTCCAGATATTCCACGATTCTATGCAGCATTTGAAGTGGTTTGAAAGCTGGAAATCAGCTCTGTGGTGGTTGTGGAACCCTTGAGTTACCTTGGGCTGGTGTTGTGGGAAGGGGCTGGGGTGAGAGGGGACCAGGAACCTGTCCTGTCCCCCCTGACACCCCCCATTTGGGGCCAGGAACAGGGGGCACATGTCCTGTCCCCCCTGACACCCCCCATTTGTGTCCCCCCTACCAGAACACCTTCCGTCGGGACCCTCTGCGGCTGGTGGCCGTCATGAGAGCCATCCTGGAGGGTGAGAAGGCGGCCGTGCTCAAACGGGTGGGTGCTCCCTGCCCCTCTCCCTGGCACCCCGAGGTGCAGGACCGGCCACAGCCCCCGCTGACCCCGCTCTGCTCTGCCCCAGGACCACCACCTGCCCCTCAGCTTCCACCGGCGGCAGGAGGAGCTGAAGTTCAGCCTGGGGCTGCAGCGGCTGCAGCACCGGATCCGTGAGATCAAGGCGCTCCAGGAGGAGGGGCCGGGGCGGGACGGGGCCGTGCAGAGCCCAGTGGCCCCCAGGGAACTGTCCTCCCTCATCCTGGAGGCTGTGAAGGAGCTGGAGGCAGTCAAACAGCAGGTCCTGAAGAGGATCCAGATCTGGAAGAGACAACAGCAGCTGGCAGGGAATGGGGCCATCTTTGAGGAGAATCTGGCACCGCTGCAGAAGAGGTGAGGGCTGGGGGACCCTGAGCAACCTCCTGCTCCCCCTGCCGGCCCAAGGGGCTCTGGGTGAGTGAGGGTGAAGTGCTGAGGGTCCCCCTTTCCCCAGGTGTGAGAGCCTGGTCGAGATTTACTTCCAGCTGCAGCAGCAGGTGATGGCAGCGAGCACAGAGCTGGGGCCTGAGGTGCTGCCCCGGCTCCTGGAGCGCTTCAACGAGGTGTTGTCCAGCCTGGTCAAGAGGTAACAAACCCAAGGGTTGTGGTGGCCAGGGGTTGAGGTGGGTCTGCAGGGGCTGGTGGCAGAGCTGGTGGGACATTGTGCCAAGTGCCATGGTGTCCTTTTGTCCCTCAGCTCCTTCCTGGTGGAGAAGCAGCCCCCACAGGTGCTGAAGACCCAGACCAAGTTCCAGGCCAGCATCCGGTTCCTGCTGGGCCCGCAGCTGCTGAAGGCAGCGCCCAAGCCCTACATGGTGAGGGCTGACATGGTGACAGAGAAGCAGGCACGGGAGCTGGAGCTCAGCAACTACAGCAACACCCTCAGGTGGGTGAGAGGCAGTGGGTTTGGGGGCAGGGGGGCTTCCCTACCACCGTTCCCCCCTGACCCCCTCCTCTGCCCAGTGAGAGCACGGGGGAGATCTTGCACAACATGGTGGCCCTGGAGACCAACCCCGCCAGTGGGACCTGCTGTGCCAACTTCAAGAATGTGGTAGGTGCTACTAGAGAGGGGCTTTGCTGGGGGCTCTGTTGGGTTTTGGGGGGTCCTGAGGCTGGGGATGCTCAGCTGTCCATCCCCAGCTGCTGAAGAAGATCAAGCGCTGTGAGCGGAAGGGCTCTGAGTCAGTGACAGAGGAGAAATGCGCCGTCCTCTTCAGCACTAACGTCACCTTGACCCCCAGCAACATCTCCATCCACCTCCAGGTACCTGCTCCTCTCCCATGGGATGGGGCTGGAGGTGCTGAGCTTTCCCCTGTGCTGCACTGGGACAGTCCCAGATCAGCCACCACGTTTGGCTCAGGGTCACTCTCTGCCCCCAGGTCCTGTCCCTGCCCATCGTGGTCATTGTCCACGGGAACCAGGACAACAATGCCAAAGCCACCGTGCTGTGGGACAACGCCTTCTCTGACATTGTGAGTGCCACGAGCTGGAGGGAAGGAGCTGGAATCTGGGGTGAATGAGCTCTGGAGGGTGGGGGGAACAGTGCAGGAGCCCAGGGGTGGGACGTGGTGAGTGTCCCATCCTGATGACCTCTGCCTGGCCACAGGAGCGGGTGCCCTTCGTGGTGGCCGAGCGAGTGCCCTGGGAAAAGATGTGTGACACCCTGAACCTGAAGTTCATGGCAGAGGTGCAGACCACCAAGGGGCTCCTCAAGGAGCACTACTTCTTCCTGGCCCAGAAGATCTTCAATGACCACAGCGCCAGCCCTGAGGACTTCCAGAACCGCCACGTCTCCTGGGCCCAGTTCAACAAGGTGGCTGGGAGGGCTGGCCAGGGTGGGCAAGGGGCCAGCGTGGCCATGGGGAGCCTCATGGCCTCTCTCTGCCTCAGGAGATCCTCCCTGGGCGGGGATTCACCTTCTGGCAGTGGTTTGATGGAGTCTTGGACCTCACCAAGAGATGCCTCAAAAGTTACTGGTCAGACAGGTGGGTGCCCCAGGGCTGAGCTTTGAGGGTCCTGACCCCACCCCATTGCCCTGGGTGATCCTGATTCCTGTTCCGCACCTGTCCACCCCTCCAGGCTGATCATGGGCTTCATCAGCAAGCAGTATGTGTGCAAACTGCTGAGCATGGAGCAGGACGGGACCTTCCTGCTGCGCTTCAGCGACTCCGAGATCGGGGGCGTCACCATCGCTTACGTCATGCGGGGCAAGGACGGTGAGCCGGGGTCAGGTGCTGTGCAGGGGGAGGTCCCCACTGCCAGGGCCTGTGGGCTGTTACGGGAATACCAGCACTGGAAATCCAGTGACGTGTTTTCCTTCGCTCAGGCTCCAGCCAGGTGGAAAACATCCAGCCCTTCTCTGCCAAGGATTTGTCCATCCGCTCCCTGGGCGATCGGATCCGGGACTTGGGGCAGCTCCGGAATCTGTACCCCAACATTCCCAAGGATCAGGCGTTTGGGAGTCACTACAACAGTGAGTGGGGAGGGCTGGGATGGGTCCTGGGCTGCCCCTCTGTACCCCCCCAGCAATGCTGGGTCTGACCCAGGTGGCCCCAGGGCTTGCAGGGGCAACTGGGGCTGGCAAAGATGGTTGGTAGGGCATGGTGGGGGTGATGGCTCATGGATGTTTCTCCTCCCTGAGCAGAGGAGCAGACAGGCAAGGACGGCCGGGGTTATGTCTCCACTGCCATCAAGATGACTGTGGAAAGTGAAAGGTGGGTGCAAGGCCATGTCTGTGCTGGAGGTGTGTGCACATGAGCCAGGGTTTGCACAGACCCCTGGCTGGCCTGAGCATCCCCCTGGGCAGGGAAATCCCTGACTGGGAAAAACAGAGCTGTGCTGGTGAGCAAAGAGGCCCCCATGGGCCCTCAAGCTGCACTGGGGCACATCTGTGCACCTCCCACCCTCCCCACAAGCACCCACTGGCACAGCTCCCCCTTCAGAGCCTGGACCTGGCAGTGCTGATGGGCCCCATGTGCTTTTCCAGGGACCAGCAGCCTCCAAGCACCATGGGGGTCCCCCCTGAGGCCCCCCAGGCATCCATGTTCAACCTGCCCATGCCGCAGCACGAGCTGCACCCTGAGACTCTGCACCCTGAGACTCTGAGACTGGGCTCCATCTGGTGAGTGCCCTGCTGTGGGACGTGGGGTGGGGGCTGTGGCAGAGCCTCCCCCCTCAATCTGAACCTCTCTGTGTGCACTGCAGCCCCCCTACTCCATTCTGCCCCCAGCCCGTCCCCCCGGGCTACCCCACGGTTGACAGCAACATCCTGATGGTACCTGACAGGCACAGCTCCCCCTTCCACAGGTAGGAGTGGGGTAGGATGGGGGGCAGGATGGACACCCCTCCACCCCCCCAGCAGGCTCGGGTGTGTCCCCCCCTTTCTGAGTGCTCCTGCTCCCCACAGCCCCTCACCGATGCTGTCACCTCCCTCGCTGTCACACTGCCAGGACCCTGCCTTCAGGTCCCCCGGGTAAGACACAAATGGAAGGGGGGGGCACCCTGCCCTGCACCCCTTTTCCCCCCCTAACCCCAGGCTGGCAGAGCTGGAGTGGCCATCCCCAGCTGCTCCCAGTGCTCCCAGGAGGAGGAGCCCCCCACAAACCAAGCAGTGTCCCCCCAGTGCCTTGGGCCTGGTGAATGCAGGGTCTACACCATCCTTTGCCCTTCCCAGACCTTTCATGCCCAACCAATTCATGTCCGGCGAGGTCTCCCAGCTGCTGCCCGCGGGTCCCTCCGCGGAGCCGCAGGACGAGGAGATGCCCGAGCTGCCCCCGTTCCAGGCCGTGGAGGACGCGGCGCTGCGGAGCTCCCCGCGGTGGTAAGCACGGGGAGGGGTCAGCAGGGGGAAGCCCCTCCCTGTCCCCCCGGTCACCCTGCTGCCTGTGTCCCCAGGATGCCGCCCAACATGGATCAGACATCAACGTCGGACTTGGAGCAGATCTTGCAGGAGGTGACCACCCTGTTGCCCCCGTTCGCGCCCCTCCCGCAGCACAGCGGGTACCCCAATTCCAGCCTGTCCTCCTGGGGGCTGCCGGAGGCGCGGTGGGATGACAGCATCCGGCCGAGACACGCATGAGGGGGCTACTGGGGAGGGGTGGGGGGCGGCAACGGACTGGGACCCCCCCCCCTCCTCAACTCCCTCCCAGCTTTGCCTGGGTTCATGGACTTGATACAACTCCAGCAGCGGTGGAAACTCCCAATGGGAAAAGGCGGGGTTGGGGGGGGATATTTGGGGTAACCCCCCCCATCCCTCCCCCCAAAACTCCGTGCATTGCTGCCCGCCCCCGCCGCTGCCGGGGGTCCGCGGGTGAGGGGGGGTGCAGAGGCGCAGGGGCCCCGTCCTGCGTGGGGGGCACCGGCAGCCGCACGCGGTGCCCCCAGCCCACGCCGCCGGGATGAGTCACCGCGGGGGCGGGAGGCGGCAGCGCGAACGGCGCCGGGGCGGAGGTGCCAGCCCGGTGCCCGGCGTGGTTGGAGAGGGAGGGGGACACCGGGACCCCTATGGAAGGGGGACACCGTCCCAGCGCACCCCCCCACCCGCAGTCAGCGCTTGCTTTGGGGGGTTTTTAAGCTGTTCCCAAATCCCCCCCTCCTCCTCCTCCTCCGGGCTGGAGGGGCAGGAAGATAAGCCATAAAATAAAGTTTTATTCCAAAATAACAAAATAAATAATCTACTGTACACGGTACAAAGGAAGAGTCGCTAATGCTCTAAAAAGACACCACACAGTCCTAACGGAGGGGGGGGGGGTAGGAACCCCGGGGATTGGGGGGGGGGAAGGAGGAGGAACCCCGAGGGGTTTTGGGGGAGGGAAGGGGGGGACAGCACCTCCCCAGTGCCCGTCAAACGCCGCCTGCGTGGTGCTGGGAGGGGGTGACACCCCCCGGCACGTGTGACACCCCCCGGCATAGGGACCATGCTTGAAGCACACGCAGGTATCGGGGTGCGGGGGTTGGGAGGGGGGGACGCGTGCGGGGGTTGCGGGGGGGGGGGGGTATTTACAGCCGATGCGGTGGGTGGGGGTCTCGGGGTGGGTGGGGGGGTGCACAGTGAGCTGGCACGTGCTGCGGGGAGGGGGCTGGCGGCTGGTGCGTGGGCGCTGCGGGTGGGGGGACACGGGGGGGGCCACCGTGTGCCCGGCGTGGGCGGCAGCGCTGACGTGGGAGCGCAAAGTGCGACGCGTCTGTCCCCGCTCGGTGACAGGGCCGGGGAGGGGAGGGTGGGACGGTCAGCACGGGGGTGAGGGAGGGGCTGTGTACAGGGGGCTCCAGTTCATCGAGGGCTCCCCAGCCCTGGGGGGGGGCGGCGGGGGAGCGGAGCCGGGCGGGATGAGGGTATTGCTGCTGCGGGGTGTCGCATCCCGCCGCGGCTGAGGTAACCAGAGCGTCGGTGTGGGACGGGAGGGGGGGGACCGGGGGGCTGTGGCTGAGATACCCCCCCCCACCCCAAAGCTCCCCGGGCCCGGAGCTCCGCCGCACCCGTCCCCCAGCACGTTATTGCTTCGTTAATGGTGGCGGGGGCGCTACAGGGGCCTCACTGCCTGCTGGTCTCCTGCTCCACTTTGATGGTGCCCCGAGGGGGGTCTGGGGGGGCCGCAGGACCCCGTTCTGCCAGCCCGTCCTCGAACTCTGTGGGGAGAAGGCGGAGATGGCATCAGGACACGATTCCACTGGAGGAGGCAGCGGTGCCGCCCTGACCCCTGCCCGCGGCAAAGCCCCCCCGGCCCCGCGGGGGCTCACCTGGTCCCGGGGGCTTCCCCGGCAGGCAGGGGCTGAGCCGCCCCACGCGTTCGTGCGAGACCAGCCGGGCCAGGCGCAGCCCCTCGTCCATCAGCGTCTGCTGGAGGATGTGGCGGCTCCAGAGCCCGTGGGGAGCGAGGCCGAGGGGCACGTCCGGGGCCGCGGCGGGCGGAGGGGTCAGCCGGGGACAAGCCCCCGCCGCTGCCGAGAGAGCGGCGACAATCAGCGCGAGGGGCCGGGGACCGGCCACCACCAGCCCCCCGGGACGGACAGGGACCCCCACTCACCCTGCAAGTGGCCATCGAGGCTCTCCCCGGAGAGGCTGCCCGTGTCTTCCTCCAAGCTGGCTCGGTACCCGGCCCCGGGGGGCTCCAGCCCCACCGGCAGTGCCAGGAGCTCAGGGCGGCTCTGCTCTCCCGCCTGCCAGGAGCACACAGGTGAGCAGGTCCCCTGCACCACCCACCCCACAACACCCACGGCCGTCACCCCGGGCTGGCATGGGCAGCCCCGGGCACGTTGCACCGTCACGCCCACGCTCACAGGTGTGCACACCTGCACACGTTCTCCTGCACCTGCACCCACCTCCTGCTTGAGCCGCTTCGCCACAATGGCACCGCCGTCCTCGGGATGGGCCCTGGGGGTGGAAAAAGGGGCTGTGTCAGGCGTGGGGGTGGGCACAGCAAGGCCCCACGCTGTCAGCCCAACCTCCAGGCAGGGCACTGCCAGAAGCTGGGGTTTTGGCACAGATGGAATTGGGGGCGGAAAATGAGGGAAGCAGCTGGAAAGCGAAGCGAAAAGGCCGCCCTGGCACGGTGGGCAGGGGGCTTTGGCGATGGGGGTATCCCCAATGGCATCCCTTTGCTGCCTGGCATCCCTCCCCACGCCTGGCATCCCCGTCATTCCCATCCTCCCCACCTCCCACGCTCCGAGGTCAGGCAGAAATCACCCACGCTGCCAAAGGGGAACTGGGGGCCGCAGGGTCCTGGCCTCAAACAGAAGTGCTGGATCATGGTGCAGCCCCCAGGGTGCAAGGGGGTGACACCCAGGCCCCCCCCAAGGCGGGCGTTTCCCAGGTGTGGGCTCACCTGGCGACCTTGAGCGAGGACAGGTAGGTGCTCTCCCGTGCGACCTGTCGCGACAGCGAGAAGAGCTCGACGCGCCGCAGCAGCAGCGAGTTGTCCCGCAGGCAGAACTGGGCGGCCGCCTCGTTGATGATGAGCTGGGGGCAGAAATGATGCGTGAGCGGGGACAGGGACGGCAGCGCCCACGGGACCCTCGGCTAAGGGAACACCAAATCCAGGCTGGCAGATGCCACCTGCGTGGGGGCAGAACTTGAATCCCACTCACCCACACCCCCCAGAGCCGCCCCGGTTCCTGTCCCAACCCAGCACATCCCAGGAACTTCCAGCACGGAGCCCACCT